>VWZF01006833.1:595520-720520 GCA_013396755.1 Sclerurus mexicanus | reverse complement strand
GGGATGGTAACTGCTCCAGGGAAGTAAGAAATTGCCTCTCTGCCCCAGGAGCACCTCTCTGAACCACTGACTGGCATCCACGAGCTCTGACCACCACTCACTGACTCTCCTCAAAGTAAAGCGCTGTCATTAGGAAGCTCTTAACATCTGCTCTGTTCAGTATCACCACTGAGCTACATTAACCATACCAGTGTGTGTCATTTAAGAGACGAAAAAGTAATAGTTTATGAAAAAGCAGTGTTTACTTCATTGTCTAGAATTTTTCAGTTCATATAACTTCATCCTCCACTATCTGGAGACCTCAAAGCAAAAGAGCATCTTAGGCTTTCCTCTGGCTTTGTGGTAGATAACTGCACAAACATATGTAAAAATTAATTTCCACACAAAACTGCTTCACAATAAAAATACATGCTAAACTGTGTGGAGGAAGGCAACAAGATAGTAGGTAAAATATAAAAAAAAAATATATCGAGATAAACATATTAAGAATGGTGACATCTTATACAGAAAGTAAGTGAAGTGGATAGCCTTTGCTGCAGCTACTGCTGTCTGATGGAAACCCTTTGACCACGTGGCTAATGGGGTAGCTCCAATTATTAGTCACCAATGTCCTGCAAGTCAAAGCTTGAATTTGAATTTGAAAGCCAGAATTTACTGAGTTCTTCCACCACAGCTTCTTACCTTCTCACAAACACATTTCCTCAAAGACAGGGTCTGGTTTTTTACCTCCATGAATGCAATTATGGCATTCCAGCTAAAACCACCAGCATTCTGGTTTATCAACCTGAAAAAAATGAAAATTGAAATAGTTTGTTTATATCTGTGTAAAAGTTCATGACACATGCCCAGGATCAGCTTTGCTGAAAAAGAAGGTTTTAAAGTTCAGAGAGAAGATTCACAATTGCTCTTGGAAATCTGTCTGTAAACATTTTCATACTTTTAATAGGCTGGCGCTTACTATGAACAACTTCATCTTTTTTCTGTTCCCTGAGTGCACGAGGAGGCTTTTGACTGCAATTCTCATAGAAGTGATTTGGGCTGATAGAAGTAATTTGGGCATTCAGTGCTTCCCAGAATCAACCACTAGTCCTTGGACCATATTTAGAAGTCAAGTAAGTTTTGACTGAGGTATGTACATTACATGTCCACAAGGGGCAATGATTTGGTGTGGAAAGATCATGTTTGCATAAACCTTTAGAAGAATAAGGTGGTCTTTACTACAGTATTGTGTCTAATATCTATCTAGTACAGATGTTATTTCTAAATTCAAAAGCAGTTCCACACAAAACCAGGATACGATGTTTTGTTGAAATGCAAACCTGAATGGCTGGTAAATCCTACTCTACAATTTTTCTTTGTTATAGGAATTTTTTTCCCCTCATTTGTATTTTACATCTACTTGACTCATTCATACTAATTCAATACAAAATAACTAACAGTATGCTTTTAACTTAAAACCTTGCCAGGTGCCATATTTTGTTCTCTTCTTTTTATATGGATATTACCTATTCTTCTAACAATTTAACAAGACATTTCATTAAATCCCTATAATGCAATTAATGTAGGTGGAAACAAATTCTCCATGAACATAGAAACATCACGTTTAGAATATATAGTTTAAAAGTATCTGTAATTTGATGACAATATTGTTTACCTTCATTCAAACTGTGATTTTATCTTTATTCAGTAGTTTTTATGGGTTTGAAAAAGTTGAGTCCCTTTTCTCCTTTTCAGCTTGTTTTCAGAATTTGAAAAATGGAGATACAAAGGGAGCTGTGGCAGCTGAATTCTCTTTCATGTGTGTCCAGTCCAGGTGAAGCCCAGCATAATGTACTGTAATATGTCTCTTCAGTTCTCTGATACAATGACCTGTGCATCCTCTAAATCCCCCACAGAATGCGCAGACACAGACTGATTGAGGTGAGTATGGACTTAAGTATATATTGTTCTTTGTAGCTCTGAGGAATTGGCACTTTTGCCAAATGTGAGAAGATGTGGATTGTAATCTACTGAGATATGAGTTCAGACTGGGCCCTGGTATACATTGTAAGAATAACTAAAGATTTGTCTGGAGTAAGTTTTGTGGTGGCTCTTTGTTGGTTTTCTTTTTTTTTCCCTTTGCTTCCTCAAAACAAACAAAAAAAAAACCCTTTTTCACAATTTCTGACACTTTGTAGTTCCATGAACAACAGTAATCATGAAAGTACCTTTGTGGTAAGAGCCTCTAGGTGGAGGCTGGGATAACATGACACTAGAAATCCCAGCCTCTTCCTCAGGGTTATTGATGTGATTATGGAAAGAAACCGGTAGAGGGCATGTACACAGGAACCATGGATTTTTACCCTTCTTGATGATATAGACCCTTAATCAAATTTATTCTGGTGAAGAGGAATGAATATTGAGCATAGATGCTCCCAAATCACAGCTCATAGCTATTTCAACAGGATCACCTTTCCCATATAATTGGATAAGAATATTTTGGGTTTTTTGGCCATAATCGGAAAGGAGTAGGGCAGTGGTTTATCTTATAGGTCTCAGTGACAAAGGAGTATTTTAGCTGCTTAGTCTTCTGTTCCATAATGAATGAGAAACAGAAGGTCTAACACTTTAACAGAGAAGGTAGTTACAGCAATTAAACAGCATTTTTAATAATGTCCCAACCTTTCTGTTGGAATCAAAAGATTGAACCTGATCCTAAACTAATATGATTGTATTGTGAGTGCATACCCCTCTCTGGCTCTTTACCAGGTGTACAAAACTCCCCTTGCTCCTCTCCTGGCACTCCTGAGGAGCTCATCACTCTCTCTACCTCTGGGGTCAGCCTCCTTTGTAAAATGCACTAGATAACAAATCTAGCAGATTTTTCCTCCTGTTGCTGTGTGTCAGTAACACCGTTTCTGACCGCTCAGCTTTATGGGCCCCGCAGTGCTTGGGCTGCCCTGTCTATGGCTGTGCTTGGCTGGGGCTGCTGGGAGACAGCCCGCAGGAAAACCCTCCTCCTGTTTTCCCCAGGTGCGAGAGGGCAGAGAGGCTGATACAATTGCTGCTTGTCTGCCTTCAAGACTATAGTCATAAATACATAACCACAGGCATATGTACCAGGATCTTAAACAGTTAAATAAATAAAATTATCACAGGAATGCTGTGGGTCAATAAAAGAAAGGAGAGATTTTAAAGTGTGACTCTTAGAAAAGTTTTGGGATAAGTAGAATTGTCTAGGATTGCAAAGACTCAAAGAAGTATTTTCACTTAGGAATAAGATGCAGTAAAATTAATTGGAATCTTCATAGCTAACCAAATAGAAGTCTTACTAAATTCAAGATTTTTAATCTTAAATATGAAAACACAGCTTAGGACTTTAACATTTAGATTAGTGTTTCTCTTTTACAAAGTCAGAAAAAGGGATAGAGTTACATGCAATTTTTAAAAAAATATTTTCAATTGCAACATTACCAATTTTAAACTACTTCAGTCAGGGTCATCCTGTAGTCTAAATTTTTAGGCATCATTATTTTCCTTCAGCACTTAAAAAGGAAATCTAAGAACACTGACATCTTAGCAGTAACCCAGAAGAGATTGCTTGTTGATGTTTGGGTTAACAGGAATAAAACATGCAGAATGTATTATCCTAATTGGCTGGTTTTCTGCTAACATGCTTGCATTAATATGTTCTAAAATATCTTACCAAAAAGCTTAAATATATTTCAACAAATCTGTTTGAACTCTACATTTCTGCTGCAGGCAGAATAATGTCTTGGTTTTCTGTTTGATTCTGAACTTCTTGCAAGGGAGATTATGGATTCATCAAGGAAGAGTCCTTCATGCAAATACCATCGGCTCTGGGATTCATCTTTGTAGAGGGTGAGAAAATTCTTTGCTAGCACACAAAAGATTGAGGTGGAGAACCTACTCCAGAAGGCTGAGGTGCAAAGAGCCAGCTCCCATAGCTGGGCCTGCCCACCTGCAGTTGTGTTGGCACACCAGGGTACCCTTGTCTGTGGGTGAAATTCATGGGTTACTTTCATAGCTAGTACCATTTTTCTCAGCATGAGTGGATTTATTTTGATGTATTTAGAACTTTTCTTTTTAGGAGTTCAGGGGCTGTGAGGTAATGCAGGATTTAAAGAAGTACATGTTTCATTCAGCACTCAAAATTATAACTACTCACCTTGTATAATTCTTTCAGATCACAAGCTTGGCCCTTGGGGGAGGGAGGATAAAATTAATGCAAACAGAGCTGGAGAAACTTGAGTGAGAGGGCTGTTTTTTATACATCCATTGGTGTCCTCAAGCTAGGTGGTTTTTAGAGAGGCTTTTTCCTTATGTAGATATTTGAAAGCAGAATGTGTTTTGCTTCTGGCAGAATCCAGTTAGTGACCAGTGTATTTACAGTTTCAGCTTGTGAGAAACAAGGCTTACATCTATTAAATTTGTATCTCTCTTTGCTCATGTGATTTCCCCCTGAAATCTATTGAAATCATCCTTTGAAATCTATTGTAAAGATTGAACTTTAATACATGGATACTGAATTTGAGTCTTTATGTAGTAGAACTTAATAGCTGGAGAGTAACATCACCAAATGTTCACAAAATTGGCAAATATAAGTGAAGTAAAAACTGTCAGTATACATTTGAGCACAGTAGCACAGCATTGTCTAATGCAATAAGAAACCAGTTGGGAAAATACATGTCAAATTTTTTTGGTATTTGGGTACAGAAATGCAATGGGAAGAGCTGAGTTTCAAACGTCTTTCTCAGCTTAAGAAAAGGAATGATTAAATAGGCTTGAGAAATCTCTTGCTGCCTTTCAAATGTAGGTACATAGGGGAAAAATATCTGCTTGACCAATGACCTCACCTTTCTATAACCACTAAAAGTTGATCCTGAAATATCAACACCTATTCCCAATTTTGTCGAAAAGAATTTTTGGAGCCTACGTTTTACTCTTAAGGACGTATTAAAAATGTATGTTTCTAGCACTTCTGTAACACTCAGTCAAGATGTTGTCAATGCCATCATTTCATGGCTTAAGCCAGTCTTGGATGACTTGTCAATATTTCTGTTTCAAAAGTTCCATCACTGAAAATGGTTGCAGCTATGGCAGAAGTCTGTAAGACTGGGTACCAATGTTAGGTGACAGGTAGTCAAGTGTCAAAATAGTCCATAGTCACTATTGACTTCCATCAAAAGAAGATTGATACGAGGTTGTAGTTGTATTTTCCAGCTACTAAGAACTACCACTCCTCAATTAGTAAGCAAGTTGAAATCTGCTGGAAAAGAAAAAAAAATGGAGTTAATAGATCATTGTTTGTTACACTGCTGCCATGTCTCACTTCTGCTTCCTGTTTAAAAATTACAAGCCAATGAACACAACCTGTTCCTTAAAAGCTGAGTGTACTTTGTGCTGAGAATAGAATAAAAATTCCCTCCGCTTCCTGTCTCACTGCCCCCAAACAAATAAACATTTTCTTCTCCCTCTTCAGCAGCCTCTATTGGCACTTGTGAGGGGAATCAAATGTGTACGAAAATATTTGCAGATTGCAAGAACACAGATATTCAACCTAAAACCCAGGTGTAACATAACCTAACTCAGCTGTCAGCCAAGCACTCCCTTTCCAAGTCAAATGGCTAAATAAGATTAGTGAAGGGGCTTACAACTACACTGAGGATGAAGAATTGATTGAGGAACTACAATGTCAGCATATACCTAGAAGGGGGAAATCAAAGGCAATCATAAAATGCCTAGGATATTTTCATCTTTCTTAAAACAATTGCATAAGAGAATTCTAAAACAGGAGTCCAGTGGAAGCACAAACATCCTTACTTTTCACCCTATGCAAGGAAGCGAGGAGGAGCATCTCTGGCATGTTTCCAGAGCCTAAAAGTTGTCCTTAGCGATACCGTCTGCAGCACTTTCACAAGGATGTGTTGACCAACAAAGGTCTGATGAAATAATTTTGGGTTCACTCTCAGTCGCTTCAGACTCTGTAGATCAACTGTGCAAAGCATTTACAAACTTTCCTCCAACCTGCCAAACATCTGGATATGTAAAACCCTACAGTATTAAAAAAAAAAAAAAAAAGCAAAAATTCTATAAAAAGTGTGAGTAAACAAATTATTGCACATGAATTATTTTTTGCAAGGTACATGCTAACATGCTGATTTTTCTTCACCAACCACAGGGCACCTGAATGCAGCAGAGGTTCTGTTTTCTGTAGGCACAACTCTTTTTTGCATCTGCTTTTTCTCTGCACTTATCTTAGATCTTAGGGCTCCTGTTTCCATTGTCCTTTTGCTTGTAGGCAGCTCGACTACCAATGCCAACAGCTGCTGCTGCTGCAGATGCTCACAGGGCTCTTCTGGGAGGGCTTTCCAGAGTGGCCTGTCTGACGTACACAAAGCCAGAGGGGAGAGATGGGGACGTATGGATGAAGAATGGGGCTTGAAAATCTGACCTCACATCATGTAAAAGCCTTGTTGGATGCAGGACACATGTGAGGGTTGTCTTGTAAAAGCCAAAGTCAGGCCATAGGACCAACACAGGGGAAATGTCAGCAGATCGGTCAGTGGCAAAACCAACCTTGGGGCTCGTCTCAAGGCCACTTAGATGCCACCCAGAAGACCACAGTAAAGCAAATGTGGTCTCAATCTTCAATAAAATTTGACATATTGGATAAGTTACGTGGTCCAAACTGTTATTTGGTCCAGAGCTGGCTGAAGCCAACTGATGCAATTTTGTGAAGTTCTCTGCAGTTGGGACAGTTTAAGTCTTTACAGAGGATTCTCTATATAGTATTAAAAAATTGAAGTTCTTCACTGGTTTGAAGTGTAGCAATGGACTGATGGATTAATGGTCAGATTTTTTGCAAAATGTACATGTGTAAGATAAATGCTCTCTCCTTTGGGAATCTGCACAACAAATATTGCCATGATCACTACTGTGGTCTGCATCTCTGCAAGTGTGCCTGTAGCAATGCCCTATCCTATTATCAGTTTGTTGTGTCTGGAAAACATCAAGAGGTATTTCTTCTCCCAAGGACTGTATTTAGCACCAGAATTCTGCCACAGGAGAATGGAGCAGGTCAAATATTATAGTCCCTGCAGTTAGTAAACTGATTTTGTTTCATATTTGATTCCTAATATTGAAACCAGAGTAGTGGACATGCGTGAGGGCTCTCATAAAGACAAAGATACTTTATATACATGCCTGACTGGATCAATTTTCTAAATTCAATAGTATATAATCTCTACTTCTTTTGTAAAACTAATGTTTTTACTTTGATTTTACTGTCTCTTACTCTTGTACCAATACTACCACTTACTGCAAAGCTCAGTATTTGGACATAAAAATTACTGACAAGTAATATGTGTTAAAGACACATTTGGAACAAAGGAAAGAGAGGTCAGCTAGTCATTTGAAATCCCCTCCTGGCATATATTATCTTCTCATAACCATAGCATCTAAGTCTTCATTAAAGCAACAACTCAGAATTGTGCTATATGTTTTTACTAGGTTTTTCTGATCATGAGGTAAAGGGAGAAACATTGTACGTCTTGGAAGTTAATGACTCTCTTCAATAGAAGTAATAAAGAAATTGCCACTATGTAAATGTATTTATGAAAAATACACTTAAAATTTTCCAGTGAATTGAAGTAGAGTTGTATGATGGTGTGTATATCATTACATATGGCAAGAATTGAAATAAGCAAAACCTGTTGAGGTAGTTGGGTGACCTCTGCAGAAATCCAACATTGCCATAAAACTCTTCAGTCTTGATGTTCTTAGAAGATAGGCGATGTTGGGAAAGTGCCACAAAGGCAGTCTTCCTAAACAGCTTTCTTGATATCAGTCTCTCAATGCTCCTGTGTGACTCGTCTGTTGATGATTGAATTGAGAATACGAGAGATGAGATGCAAGTTACTGGTTTTACAAATGAAGAATGAAATTGGATGCATTTTGCCCACTTTGCAATCAGCCATTATGTATATGCTTAGATTGAAAAACTAATCTGGTAGTTTTCACATCCAATCATATTAATGAAGTAGCAGAATTACTTGTGTGATTCCGTACTACAGTCAATTTAGTAAATAGATATGAAGGAGAATAAAATACGGAAATTTTTATAATGCTCTTATAATTCCACAGGAATTAAACCAGTAAAAAATGTAGATTGAACTTTGTTTTAATTGGTTTATGTTTAAAGATTCTTTGATCAGCGATAGCAGTAATATGTATTAACATGTTGCATTTTAAAGTGACGCTGCCTTTCATTAATCAAGTGTCTGTATGGTTGATTAATTTGAACAAGGTTTAAATTGCTATGAAAATTTATCATTCATAGCCATGATCTCCATTTACATATATGTTAATTATTGTAAATGTAATCTTTTTCTGAATCCTCTGGGCTGCATACTAAAAAGACACAGTGATCACAGTGAGTGACTACTTTCCTATTACAAAGTGAACTCTTACCAGTATTCAGTAAAGTCTGTTTCAGTTGTCAAAGATAGACTCAAAACATTAAAACATTTTATGCTAAAGGCAAGTTCAAATACTGTAGATGCTATTTCCTTTTCAAATTATTTCTTTATTCAATGGTTAGAACATTTGAGAAAATGAAACTAAGCACTATCGACCACTATAAAATTAAGTTCTGTCTCTATGGGCTGAAAGAAATTTTCCCCGTCCTACTCTGATGCTTTCTCATAGTAGCCACATTATTAATAATCATGAGAGTGGAGTTTTCCATATGTCTTTTGAAAAGAGTGACTTGAAGAAATTCCTAATTCAAAAGAACTCTTTGTAGAACAATTGGAATGAGTTAAATGGCATAAGACAGACATCACCAACGTTTATAGCCTTTTAACATGACATAGAAAAAATCTCCTCGCAGTGGCAGTAAAACAGCCATACCAGAGCTCCTCAAGCACACTACACTGACGCATGTGTTTAATGCAAATAAACACACTTGCTGTACTCTCTTCAAACTCTCCAGCTCAAGGAGATGACAGTCATTTGTCTAAAACTTATTACATTTGACATAGTCAAGAATTTTATCAAGGTTTAAAGAGAGATGCTGTTTCACAGAACATTTTCCACAATGTTACGAAGAGAAAATGCATTGGCAGGAAATGGATTTCAATACGAAGTGTAAAGTGTCTCTCTTTCAACAAACAACTATTACAGATTTTATTTAAAAATGCATATCAATAGAAATTAATTACCGTCCATTAAATTACACTCTGGGTGTATTGCTATTAATTCCTCTTTTACATTCAAAGAAACTGACATTTGTTTCTTTTTCTTTTCTTATTTTCTAGGAATATTCAGGCAGATTTTATTCAGAAATGACTTTAAAAATACCAGAATTGCAAGCAGAGATGTGTTAGGGCCTCCAGACCCTGTTGCAGTAAATATTTCAGCATATGCTTATTTTCATCTTTGCTAAGACAGTATATCTTCACTTACTTATCTTTAGTGTATGGCCTGGTTTCCTCTTCCAGAGGGTGTTAAATTGTTCCTTACACTTTTTTTACTTGTTTCCCAAGTGGTTTTGTTATTTTTGCCATTTTTAAATGAGTCTTTTATTACATAGTTCCAACAGGGACAGCTCATAGGTGCAAAATAAAAAAAATATTTATTTCCATTAATTTTTATAATTTTATGTTTAATGGTTTGCATTTGCATAATATATGCACTGCAGGACCAGCCTCATTTCTTAGTCACAATTTAATGCAATTAAAATGTCTATGTGGAAACCTTTGCAAGCATAGCACCTTTATACTACCTGACTGAGCAGTTTTAAAGATACTTAATTTGCAGTTTTCTGTTGGACAGTTTGATAATGAAATATGTTTTTGTGTTTTGGGTCCCAATTCTATAAATGGATAAGAAGAGGCACATTTATGACAATCACATCAATCTTCTGGCGTAAGCATGCACAGATTTTGGGAAGTTGCAATCAATATCTAGAAGAAAATAATTATAAACACATATTTTTATGTAGTGTTTTAATATAGCATCTTTGCAAGAACTGAATGGTTTGGGTCAATGCTGAACAGAAAAAGGTTACTTTTTTTCCTTTGCAGTCATAATGGCTATCATGTCATTGTATCTGGTGGCACAATTTGTTTAAAATTCAAGGTTATCAAAATTGCTTTTTGCTCCCATAAATCTGAAATATGCATGGCATTCAGAGATCAAAGAGATTTTGGTGTTAATTGATGGAGCTCTGTAGCTGCAGTGTTGACATACTGATAGGAGCTGCACAGTTTGTATACATAGATACAGATACAGATATATATATATGTATATAGCATCTGCTATATAGAAATCTGGCCAGGAGAGCCATAAACCAGGGTTTGTTCACAGTACAAAAATAAGGGTGCACATGAGGAAATAATTAGGGCACCGAGTAAAGCAAGCAAAGAATAGAGGATTACCTTTTTATAAAAGATATGGTATCACAATTCACTGCAATGGAATGTACAGAGGCCAAAAATACACAGGATTCTATGCTGAGATTAGCTCTGTTGGTTAGAGCCCGGTGCTAATAACATGAAGATTGTGGGTTTGATCCCCATATGGGCCATTTGTCTAAGAGTTGGACTCAGTGATCCATGTGGGTCATTTCCAACTCAGAATATTCTGTGATTTAAAGACAATTAGAGAAATTCATAGATAAAAATACTCTCATCAAAGTTGTTAAAAATGTTTGTAGATTTTTGGTTTAGGAAGCCTTTGGGTGGTTATTGGGAGCTTGGGGGATATGCCAGGTTACTGAGTTAACTAATCCATTCACATCTCTGCAGTTGCTAGTTGTGAATTTTATTTTATGCATTTATTAAATGAAGAATTTGGTTAGCGTTTATTTGTTTAAGTCAGCTATGTTTTAAGACAACATTTGGAAAATTCAATTTAAGCAAAGATACCTCTTCCTGGAAAATTATTTTACCTGAAAATATAGCACTAAAACATTATCACATTTGAGAAACTTCAGATCACTCGGTAGAAGACCAGTGAATTAAGAATAAAATAGATACTTGCAATGGAAAGCACCAGTTTTACTTGTAGTAATGGTTGACTGTCAATTTTGCTGACATGCATGTATGTGTGTGTACGTGCATTCTAGAGTACACACTGTGTGCTTTGGTTGATACACCTGTAGTCAATAGAAAGGATATAAAAACACTCAGCATGTTTTAAATAGATGCACTATAAAACCAAGGTCTGAGTTATTTTTTGGTAAATAATTCTTGGTTTCAATTTATAGGGGCAATGGAACAATTATACTGTTTTATACATTTATACAGTTGAGCAAATGATTCAATTCGAAAATGTGTATATGGGGTTTTTTTGGTGTTTTGGGGGTTTTTTGGTTGGTTGGTTTGCTGTTTTGTTGGGTTTTGGGTTTGTTTTTGTTTTATTTTTTTAATCCTGCAAACAGAAGCTACTGGAAGCATCCTGGGTAATTGCTGAGTTTAAGGTAAATGACCCCCAAACAGTTTAGTCATTTAGAATAGTTTACGGACATCTGTTTAGAGACTAATATAGAGTCTTGTAGCAAGATTGGGGAGTATGCAAAAATGGGTATGCAGTTCAGCTGTACATTTATTCTTTCACAAAAATCTTTCTCCACTTAAAATACTGTCAAATTGCAATTTTCTGTATCTACATTGCATAGATTGCATCTATAGCAGCCCCAACAACTTATTCCATACTGGGACCTATGACAGAAGTTGCCATTTAAAGAGGGTTTGGTAGGTTGGAGGTGGACTTGTGAAAAACTTAGCCTTAATAAAGGTGAAGGCAACCCCATCAAGTTGTTTTGGCTTTATGTGTCAGAGAAGAAGTTGTTACTGGATGGAGGAAAGAAAAAAGCCATGTGAGGAATTAGGATTCCTGCAACATCCTTCTTAATGAAAAGAAGCATGAAAGGTCACATTTGCCTGTACCACAGAAAGGCAAGGTGCAGTGGGTAAGATGAAGATTTACATGCATTGCTAAATATGTGGGGATGAAAGACCATAATTAAATGCAATACATAAAAGGAATTTGCCAGACCTCATTGTAACTTCAGTGCAAAAGTGTTGGTGTGAGCTGGTGCCCACCTAATTGGTGTGAATGACAGGTAACCCTGTGAATTAGAACATATGAGGAAACAGATTATTTACAGGAGTAGATTAAAATTTACTGTTTACATCACACTGCAGTTCCACGCATGCTTTACAGCGCTGCAGCCAGCATGGACACATCTGTAGCTGTGTGCTTCACCTTGCCCTGGTGCCTAGCTAACATGATTGGAGTTGTGGGAGGAGAAGAGGGAGAGGACAGAGTCATGAAATCTGAGGGACCATTAAACACTTGAACAGCTCAAATATACTCTAGTTGTCGGAGAACAAGCATGGAAAGCAAGGAGTTATATTAATGTCCTAAACCTATTGCTTCTCTAGGTCCTGAGGGCTCCAAAGATCTCTTTGAATGTATTTACTTGAAAAGTACAGTTCTGAAACAGTTAGTATGTTAAAAGTGCATTCTTTCTAGTTTCCTCTTTTTAAAATAGAATCTGCTTTAGCTCATTTGAGAGTTTGGATCTTGTTATTAAATCTAAAAGCAATAAACCTAAGTAATCTGTTTATGATTCTCCTTATGAAAGGGGGGGAAAAAAGAAAAGAAATCCATCATCTGGATTCTAGATAATCCACGTAACATTTAAAGATGCATTGCTTTCAAGACCATTTCTTTCTTTTAACAGAAAAGGATGCTGCTGGCTGTGACTTCATCTGAATAAACATCTCCACTGTTTCTTTCTGTTAATGAAATGATTTCAAACATTCACTTGACCAATTTGTTTTTCCAAAGAGAAAAAAAAATATTCAGCAACCGAAGATCAGCGGAAGGATTATATATTTCACCTCTCTAAAGCCTAATTTCTCCTTTTGAAGGGTAATACTCTCAGATTTCTAATACAACCTAAAAATTGGATTGCTTTGGCCTTCTACCAGACTCTGAAAGAGTTATCATCTGAGCTAGAGTGCACCCATGCCATTGCCCTATTGAATTTGGCTGGGGGAGGGGTGCGGTTCTGCCATGCTGAGCAGCTGCAAAATTGGACCCTCACAATAGAAATTATTCTGGTAGGCAGCCAGGAAGAACAAATATCGGGAGCTGGGTTTCTCCACAGTTACAGGCCCACAATCACACAATGCTTCACCCCCAGATCTGCTTTGCTTGCTCGATTTCTCTGTGTATGAGAGCCTGCCCTCCAATCACTTCAGCATCTTCTGTATTTCAGTGCCCTGCCCGCATACAAGAATGAGGGAGTCAGCACGCAGAGCAGAGGCAGGCATGCATGAACACCAAAACAAAGCCGGCTTGGTCTAGTTTTAGGCCAGATCACTTTGAGTGTGTCCTTTCAATCAGGACTTGGGGGCTTTCAGATTTTTATTCAGATTAGCTGCATTTGCTGACAGTAATAAGAGAATTAGTTTCATGTTCTGCTGGTATTTCATTTTTACCATGTACCTGCAACATGCCAAGAAGATTTCCTTTCCCTCCAAAATAGTAATAAAATCTCTGCATATTGTTCAACCCTACTTTACATATATTTCTCTTCTAGGACATCTGTACTCTGCATACTTTTGCATTCTTCCCTCACTCTTTTCTTCTCAGCTGCTCCATGTTTTTATGTCTCTCAGGAGGGGTTAATTCTTTACAGCTGCGTCCTGCTTGCCAGGAGTCTCACATGTGCAAATTATTAATCTTTTCTATTGCTACAGTAACTCCCAAGGCTTTAAACACCCCCTACCTAAAACTGGCCCTTTTCCAAAAAACTTTTCATATTCCCTCACTGAAAGATAATTTGGTCCCCTGCAGGGTCTGCACTGTTATTCAGCACAATTGCCTAAGTAGAGTTCCTTATTTCTACATAATAATTTACAAATTGGAATTTAATTTAGAAATTTAAACCCCAGAGTACTGAATTTCTCTGGCTGTTGGTTGTTAATTTGTTTTGAGGGGTTTTAGTTTGTTTTGTGCTTTGGTTTGTTTTTTTGTTTCCTGTGCTTTTTTGTTCGGTTGGTTTGGGTTTTGTTGGTTTTTTGTGTTTTTTTTTAAAGGAAATGACGTTGTTTTATTCTGTTTTGCTTTTAAAATTCAGTTTTGAATAGTGTATGTAGTGTAGTGATTGTAATGATAATAATGTGTAATGCAATTTGTAATGTCAACTGATGTAGCTGGGCTTCCTTTCCATGAAATACAGAAGCTGATTCTTTAATATGGAATGACTTAACTAAGTAAGTACAAAATGTTCAAAAGTTCTGTTTAGTAGGAGGTCAAAGTTATTAACATTTATTTAGCCTCTTGTGTTTTTAATTTATGATATTAATGCAATGCAGTCTGTCCATGGCTTATATCAACAGTCAGTTATGGACATACATGTGCATATATTGTGTGATTCTTGCCAGATACAAATCTGCACAAACAAAACTGCATCCACTAGTTGTGTACACACAGATCTGTGTCTATAGGTGTACACACACATTGTTCTGTCCTGGGCTGACTGATGAGCTGGCATTTTTTTTCTACCCTCTGTCTTTCTGATGTGTTATCCTGATTTCATATTTATTTCCCAGCTACTGATTGGATATCATTATGACACTTCCAAGCTTCCAAATAAATAATTTATTTTGAAAGTTAGATATGTCATAATAAAGCATTAAGGCACTCCAGGCAGTGTATTTCTGGCTGATTATATACCTCCAGTGGTATTATAAGGCACAGGCACAGGACTGAGTGATTTTAAACACCTGACAAGTGCAATAATCCCGAAGAACTGCATGGCCTGGAGCATCTTACTGCTGTTATGAAACAGAATTTATAAATAAAAATAAGAAGAACAGCCAAATCTATTTATTTGTGGGGCATTATGACTCTGATATGACATCACTAAGGACCAATCACTATCGTTGGTTTACGTTGACTGCTAACAGTCATTTCCTTGTGTGAACAATAAACCCAAATAATTCTAAGAAAATATTAAACAGCTTTGAGTTTAATGTGTACAAAGGAAATGTAAAGGTGGGTTAGTTGCAATTCAGACACATAATCTGTTTAATATATACGGAAAGTCTCCCTGTAGGCCAATTAAAAAACCTTCCAAACAATGCTGACTATTAATTCACATAGTATTTATAACTCCAGTGAGTTAAATTTTAGCATCTCAGAGAAGAGCTCTGTAAGGAAGAGAAAGATTTCGTTAGGACAATAATCAGATATGAATTATGTTTCGCTTTGTGAAAAAAATTTTAAACAAACCTTTTAATAGTAAGGAGGTTATGGGAGATGTAAGAATACTGCTTGTAGATTATTTTCTCATTAGGAATAAAAATTCCTGATAAAGAAGTCTACCTTTTTAAGTTTAATGTATATAGCTTGTAAAACTATAGCTGTAAGAATATGCTGCACCATATAGTGCTATCATCAAAGGTGAAGTTAAACACTATGGTAAAGAGCAGTTATAAAGGAGTGGTTTGTTTTGTTTCTTTGTTTGTTTTTACTGTTGCACATATAAAAACAGAACTTGAGAAATATCTTAGCTAGTACATTTAACTGCTGGACATTGAAAATCCTCCCTGTGATTCACAACCCGAGACTCAGCATAATCAAGAACTATGATATTCTTGTGCATGAGCACAAGCTGTATTTGACTCTGTGGCAGAGAAAACGTGTTCAAGTGAAGAGAATCACCCTTCAAAGAATGTGGGATGGCCGTGATAGGAGTAAATGTATGGAAAAGGTTCTGTACTACAGATAACTTATATAGTAACTAAAGGGAAATCATTGTGCAATGGATGACTGCTGGGGAGGAATTTTTCAGGTGGACTGTAATTCACAGTATCTCAGAAGGCTGAGGTGGGTAGATCTTTGAAGATCACTTAGTCCATCTTTCTGCTCAAGCAGAGTCATCTAGAGCAGGTTGTCAGGAGTCATACCCAGCTGGGTGCTGAGTATCCCCAAAGACAGCAGTTCCACAGCCTCTGTGGGCAACATCCAAGTGTTTAACCTTCATTGTTTGACCAGCCTCTGAAATTGTTTTCTTATGTTTAATAAAATCTCCTGTATTTCAGTTGGTGTCTATCGTTTCCTGTCTTTCCACCAAAATACCACTGAGAAGAGTCTGGTTCCATCTTCTCTATTACTCTGACACGCCAGGTATTTATAACACTGATAAGACCTCCAAACCTTCTCTTCTCCAGGCTCAACACCTCAATAAGTCCATATCTTTCTTGTACTGGGAAGACCAGGATTGGACCTAACAACCCCAGATATTTCTGACCAGGTGTGAGTAGGAGTGAAAGATCACCTTGCTCAATGTGCTGGCAATGTTCCCAATGCAACCTGTGGTGTTGGTGGCTTTCTTTGCTGCAATGGGTGATCTTTTGCTTATATTCAACTTCTTAAACATCAAGTTTCTGGGACTATTTGTTCTCTTACCTTTACCTGGAGGCTGATCTATCCTGTGTTCTCTGGATTCTTCTTCTATCTTAAAGATAGGAGTGACATTTCTTTTCTTCAAGTCCTCAGGGCCACTTAGTTACCTCTCAAGAGAATAGAGAGTAAGTTTGCCAGTTCAGGTCCTTCAGAACTTCTGGTTGCATCCCGTCGGGTCCCATGGACTTTTGCCTGTTCATAGAGATGCTTTTGCCCCATTTGACTGAGTGTATCCCATCTGTTCCTAGCAATCCTTAGACCTTCAAGAGGATCCCACCATTGTAAAGCCACAACTCTCATGTCAGCTCCAGCCATGTTACAGGTTATTGACCTTCAGGATCGTGATACACCTCCTCAGGCTGATTGCCCTCACTGGAAGGACTGAGGAGAAAACCTTCTGGACCTTCACTCTCACCCTCGGGGGCATGTAGATATTTAAGACTGCAGCCGCAAGAAAACTAAGATGCATATAAAGAAAAAAGTACCATATGTTAGTTATACTCTTCCCCACTTGGAGTGTGAATACCTATTTCTTTTAGTCAGATTCCATAAGTGTAATGGAAGAGCCAGTATAATGCACCATGTGTATGTGCCACACACACATGGTAAGACAGTCACTGCTGTCCTGGAGAATGCTTTGAACAAGATCTGGCTCTTCAGGCTAACCGGAACTTAATAACAGTATTTTATGCTTGCAGAGCAAGTGGTTCTTATTCACATATTGCGTAATACACACAAGGAGATGTGCACATGCACAGATACAGGCTTGAATCAAGTTTGCACAATTATGACTGCAATTAAAGGCATCCCACTACTTGTCTGCTGCCTGAAAGATCAAATGCTTTTTTTTCTAAAATTTCTGATTAACCATTTGCCTGTAAATGATTTGTGTAGGTATGCAACACTGAATTCATTCAAATAATATGCTACTGCAGCCTGCAATCTAAGACTAGAGGAACTTCCATGCCAAAGCAAACCAAAGGTCACAATAGCCTGGTATCCTCTCTCTAAATGTCACCAGCACTGGATGCTTCAGAGAAGAGTGTAGCACCTCTATAATGCATGCAATGGAGTAGCTTTCCCATGAGGAAAGATCTCTCCCCAGTTCTGTCATTTTCAGCATATATTTTATACCGTTAAACATTGAAAATTCTCGCTTAGGATTTTTTCTATGACAATTACTTATGTAGTGAAAAATTACAAGAAAATTTTTCTTATTAACATAAATAATAATTTTACTTTTAGGCTGATAAATGGTTTTTCTCTCCAGTCTTCACAGCCATGAGTTTCCTCAAGAGAATTTTGACTTCCATCAAAAAAAGTTATTCATTTTTAAAACTTCTTCAAATCTACTGTAAAAATACTCTACATCTGCTCCATGCATGTGCTGTAATTCAAAATGGAAAAACAACAAAATTCAAGGATTACAGAGCATATTCCTATCAATTTGTGTTGTCACAACTGATAGGACAGCAGAAATTATATTAAAAAGATCATCAAACCTCACTTGATAGCATGGAGGTGTTCAGAAAACCTTGTTCCCATGGAAATTCCATATTCTTCATAAAGTTTTCTTGTATTTAGAGCCTGGTTCATTATCAGTCCATGGGTAGATATGAGATATTTAATGCATCTTGCTATAATAGTGAATCATCTAAATTTAAAATTCAAGTGGGTAGAAGACTTTTTGCATTATTTTACCCTGCTCGGCACCAGAGCTTCAATGTCTTATGGAGATCGTAGAATCATTAAGGTTGGAAAAGACCTCTAAAAGATCATCGATTCCAGCCCTTAACCCAGTACCACCATCTTCACTGCTAAACCACATCCCCACGTGCCACTTCCACATGCCTTTTGAACACTTCCAGGAATGTGCTGTTATTTTGTCATCTCAACCTGTTGAACAGACAGTGGGAATAAATGCAGGTGTCCATTCTACTCAGCCACTGGGGTTTGCCAAGTCCTATATCAGGGCTGTTTTAGTATGGATATGGTAGTGTTGTCCTCTTATATTCGTGTCTCCCGCTGTACAGATACACACATGCACATACAATTCCCTTAGCTTTTTCCAGCCAATATCATCCAATTAATTGCTTCACATGCTACATTCTTCATAATGAGTGGGCCACAAGGACAGGATGCTGGTAAGCTTTTCTGTTCTGAAAGGAAAGTCCATCACTCCTGCAGTGTACTAGTTCAGTGCTGTGAAATAATCCCTGGCTCTTGTTTTACCCTTCCCTTGGGGTACCTGCTCCACTGAATGACCCCATCGTGCTTGGTGCATTGAGATTTTGAAACTAACTGCTAACTACTGTGGATGCATTTCCTGACCTTACTGGTGGGAATTGAACCAAAGTCTCTCAAGTGCTGTAGGATCTAATTAATATGCATCATATTCCAGGAAAGACTCATTACTTTATAGATATTTATATAAGGGGTATGTCTGCTATAATGGTTAATAACTATGAATAAAGTTTCATTTCTGATAGAGGAATAAAGCTTTTGTTTAGATATGGATTTTTAGTTTTATTAAAAAAAAAATAGAAAGTATGATTATGATAATTGGGTGGAAATTCCAAACGGTCACACAAAGTTTTTTATTCTTGCCTTGAGTACTAGCTGGAAGCAACTCGCCTCCCTCACCTAAAATTTAAAAGAGAAGCAGGGAGGAACTAATTTAGGAATTAATTCAAAGCATCAGCAAAGGATCCAGGGAGAGTCTGTACTGGATAGAGAAAACTTCTATTGTATGAGACAGTGAAGTGATTTATGGGTGACAATGTATATAATAAAGAGAGTAAGCAAAGTGCTGTCCTTTTTTTAACTGAGAAAAGACAAGTATATATATAGTAGCAAAGGTTACCTATTGATCTGATCTCCACTGTTTTTGGGAGGTATAAAAGTTTATTTAGAACTTTTTAAAAACTACTCTGACACATAGATTTTATTGAGGTTAAACTTTTTGGCAACACCATAAGGCCTTCAGTTTGAGAAGGAATTAGCTGGTGTTGCAGAGGAGACAAACCCCAGTAACTGGGCAGACCAGGAACCAGTATTTACTCCTTCTCAGGTTTTGTTCAACAGGTAGAAATGACAAAATAACTTCAGTGATTCCAAGTTGCATTGTTCCAAAGCAAATTTGGAGGCTCAGGACTTTTGGACAACCAAATTTTAATGCTTAGTCATGCTGCACGTAATGACTCAGTCTTGGTTTTGTTTTGTTTGGGGTTTTTTTGTTTGTTTGTTTGTTTTTGGTTTGTTTTTGGTTTGTTCGGTTGGTTCGTTGGTTGGTTGGTTGGGATTTTTTTAAGCCAATAGAACAGAAATACTGTAAATTGATGAAATACGTTTTTATTGTAACATTTTAGCATGGATATGACTTCTATTAAGATCTCTATGAAGTTAGTTTTACTGAGCTACCTCTGTAGAAAATAGTAAGAATAGAAGACAATGCAAATGTAGGGTGCAGTCCTGCAGTGCTTAGTGCTTGGGACATCTGGGAGAGTTACCAGCAGTGTCATTCTCCTGCCATTACAGGGGTTTGTTTACCACTGGATGAAAGATACGTTTTTGGCCACTTCAGAGAACTGTGATAATTCTTCCCTATCTCATTCCATGGAAGCAGGAGGAGTCCTGAGGAGTCTTGTGAAGTTTTTCACCATCTTTATCCTTGTGGACCGTCATAGCCCACATACAAAGACAATGCAAATTCATGAGGCACTTCATGGCAGTGGTGAACGTATGTATCAAAGTTTGTTCATTTTGAAATTACAATTGCTCTAACTACCACTCTACAGCACTTAGAGTTATCCAAAGGAGGGAGCACTTAGGAAGAAGAAAACAAACCAATGAATGTTTAATGGAGATTTTTATTTTAAAAAATGTGTATCTTACAAAAAAATAATCTTTGGACTAACATGGCAGTCTTGCAGAGCATGGTTTGATGAGGTAATGGAGACTTGAGACTATTGGTTTTATGGGTAGAAGTTAGTTCTGTACTTCGGAAGTGAGACTTTATTCAAAGGCATAGTGCTTACTTCTATTTCTATTCTTTCCTAAAAATTCTTAACAGTTTATTTTCTGTTTTGACTGATAATAAACACTGAACTAATTCTTTCTTCGATCTATCATATATTCTTATTGTTGAATCACAATTGGCCCTTCAGAACTTCTTTGCACATATTTGAAGTAAAGACTTTTTCCAGTGTGCATTGCCTTTCTTCCTTCATAGTGAATTTCATCTGCTATGATATTGACCAGGCACACAGCCTTGTAAGGTCCTCCCTGCAATTTTTGGCAGTCAGTTGTTGTCCTTTACACCCTATATTTTGTAAATGCAGAACTGTGTTTTACCTGGAAGTAGGTAGTATAGGAGATATTTAGAAAAAATATGTTGTTCTTGTCTACAACCTTTTCTCCCTACATGTCAAGTAACTTTGAAGTAGGACTAGTTGCAGCCTGTGTTTTGCATGTGAAAAACTGCAGGAGGGAATTTGCCATGTTCACTCAATTTTTTATTGAGTGAAATGTCTTTCTGTGGCCAGTCTGTACCTATATGGTGGCTGAATGTTATCTGCAATTTACATTACAGGATTACGTATTTGTTATAAAACCAAAGTCTTGGATGTTTTCAACATGAAAGTACTGTTTCAACCTTTTCTGTAGCAGTTCTTTCTAGCACTTCCAATCATTTTAGTCAGCTGGGGAGGGCATCACTTGTTTAACAATAATAAATTGGAGACTATCCTGGGAGTATAACAAAAACCCATCTATGGAAAGGAGGGGGAAATTTCACCCCTAGGTGTTCAAAGTTGATTAGACCTCATTACAGAGTGCCTTAAGTGAAATGATTTGGCGCTCTGCATTTCTCAGTCTTCCATACCGTGAAATTTTGTGTCACAAAACCCACTAGATTTGTGTAGGGACTAATACTCCCTCTACAGAGAGTGAAGCCTTAAAGGGACACTATATTTGAATTATCTTTCCATTTCTAATGCTAGTTATCAGCACTTATATGCAGTAGAGTCGCTTGTCTTCCTTCATCATCCCTTTTACAAGAATTCATAGAGGACTTTAGTTTTCAGTGTTGTTAAATTGGCACCTTTTGCTGAGTACTAAATTCAGCTTAAAAAAACATGTCTACACATTAAGGGTTCTATTCATGAATGACTAACACCTCATTTGCACTTGAATTTCATTCAGGTTAAATGGAAACATTGTGCAATGCTGTGGAATTTACACAATTTTTATATTCTTGAATACAGATCGCTGGTAATGAAACTGACACTTTGTTGTGCATATTAAAGATGCCCAGAAGCCAAAAGAGGATAGAGAATAAGAGAAAATAGGATCAGATCTGGCCTGAACGAGCATAGTACCCTCACAGAGGAGTGGGAAAGGGAAAGAGGAAATCAAAACAATTCTGTAATGGGTAGGTGACCCCTACAGCTCAGCAGCAGCAGCAAGTAAAGCTTGGGCTTTTTGATGCTTACTGTATCTGCTTGGACACCTGAGGTTTTCACCTATCTAGGCGGTGACATTAGTCACTGGTGTCACCAGGTGGGAATCTGTACTCATCTAAACTGAGTCTTCCACTTCTCATTTGAATTTTGTCTTCCTAGACAATTGCTGAAGGAGTTTTTTCTTACCAATCTTTCTTTGTGTCTTAGTGTTTTGGGGGGGCGTCAGCAGAGGAATTTGTAATTTGACTCAAAACCTGACTTTACTTTTTTGTCCTTTGAGTATTTGGAGCACTATGACTTTTCTGCTGAAAATATTAAGCAGAAGGGACCACTGTATCAGTTTTCTTTAGTGAATTTGTCTTCTTTTCTCTTGACTCATATAATGCCAAGTACAGTGGTTCACTTATCTATGACATGGACCCATGCTTGTGACAAGAATATGAAGATTAATAACTACACTATCTGGTTCTGAAATTTATTCAGAATTGTAACTAGATGTATGTGGTCTGCAGGAAATTACTGTAGGACATACTATGGTATTGCGTTATTACAGTTCAGACAATCTTATGTGAAAGCATTTGTCAATAGCCTGTAAAAGGTAAAAATCTAGTTGCTTGCAAGAACTTTTTAATGATTTTTAAGGTCAGTTGCAATTCTATGCTCAAGCTCTACAGAACCTCTGTCTAATGGCACCTACCTATGTGCCCCAAAGTATTTCTGAGTAGCAGCAGTTTCCTACTAGACAGAGATCTTGACTAAAAATCCAGAAGTTTCATCCTAGAGGTTGTTAAGTGTGATTGTAAATATCTGAAATAACTCTTAACGCACTGGAAAGAGCTAGTGACTGGTCCTTGTTATTCAAACTGAACTTTCTTGCACCATGTAGAAGTTTTATCATCTCAGAACCTAGGGAAAAGCTGGTCTTCACAGGCACAAATATAAACTAACAAAAGAGAAATCAGGGAAATGTTTAAGAATCTTTTTACTCCCTTGAATACTTATCCCCTTTTTTCAGTCTACGGTAGATCTTTTTCTATGATACACAATACATTCAATTTTCTCTCTTTGCTGGTTAACACATTTGAGAATTATTGTGTGGGAAGAAAAAAAAAATCTGCTATTTGAATATCAAGTCACAGTAGACAAAGTCTGCGCTCTGAGTATCTACTCAGGGGACAGGTACTTTCTCCACCTTTCAGAGGTCAGCAATCAATGGTGTGAGTTTTAGGAGTATAAATGATTTTATGTATAAGAAATCTTCCTTTATTCATTATTTTTTTTGTTTCAATTTCCCTGCAGAAATTGATCTGGGTTGCAATTTTAATTTCAACAGGGCTGCTTGGAAAAGCAAATCTGAAAAAGAAGCTGTCATAAACTGCATATCATTATTACAATGAGCATATGAGCAAGATTGGGGTTTGGAAGTCTGGCTGCTGTAGCTGCAGTAATACCAAAGTGAGTTGTACTCCATGGAGGAAACAGTCAGGCACGTGATCCTGTTCTTCATTTGAAGTTTCTTTCATCAGGAATATTAAATAAATAGGCTATAAACTGTTGAAGGTACTATGAACTATGGCGCAACACCCTGTAAGGAAAACAAGCACTGAAGAACACATACATGACCCCAGCAATCTCTACCAGTTGCTTTCTAAACAACCTTAAAAACTTTGGCTCAGCTCCATTAAAAACAAAGAATAAGAAGGATAACATACATTCAGTTTTCAATTAATTTTTTTCCAAACAGAATTTGTTTGTATTCTGGTGATCCTATCATGGTTAGCAGTGTGTTACTATTTTAAAAATAATAATAATAAGCTATTCAGACCTGATGATCCTATGCTGGGAAGTTTTAAGTTTCAAGCTACCTTTCTCTATCAAGGCAAAAAAATCATAATCAGCCGAAGTCCAGGTTATCAGCTTCCCCTATTACAGTTTGTAGTGTGATTTTGCTCCATGGTGATGCAACATTGCAATGATTTATATCAAAGCGAGCAAACTTCAAGCTGAAGCTGCAAAAAATAGGGGGAAGGTCAGTGATAGGAACTGCTAAAATGTTGCAGTTTCTCTGAAGCTGCAGAGAAACCCACTATGAACACTACAAAGCTGAGAATGTTTCCCTAGTCTTTGATTTCTTATTTTTGAAAGGCTGTAATGGAGCCAGCAGGTAACCTAAGACAATCAGGGAATGTTTTAACAGAGATCCTATATATCTGAATTTCTCCTATAGCTTTATACTATCTATACATTCCTTCACTTTGTGAAAAGACAGAGAGCTGCTGCAAATAAAACTAAGGTCTCTAGAGAATAATCATGTAAGTGTGATTATAACGTGCAGCAATTATTTATCTTTCTACAGTCGTAGGTTGGTAATAGTGTCAATGGAAAAAGCAGTCAATGATAACATCAGATGAAGAAACTGCAGCAACCTAGGTGTTAAAAAAACTGTCTAGAAACATTCAGTACTTTGTTAATCAGCAGAGGTGGAAGAAAAAGACCTGCTCTTTTCTTCCTTATTTTGCCATGCTTGAAAAGTAAGACAAGTAGAAGTATTGTCCAGACACCTGATCCTCTAAGATGAATTCCGTTTTTGAAATGTTACACATTTGTGCCTAAGGACCAAAGTGATCATTAGTGTTTTGGATTAAAACAGACACAAGATCAAATGCATTTTCTGAGGGCAGTATCACGACATGGGGTTCTTATTTCCAGTGTTTGCCTTAACCAAAGGAGAGCAGCAAAATTTGGTGTCCCTGATACATGGAATAATCTGAGCTGGAAGAAACCCACAAGGATCATTGAGTTCAACTCTTAAGTGAATGGCCCATAGAGGGATTGAACCCACAACCTTGGTGTTCTTAGCACCAGACTCAAACAAGCTGAGCTGATCTCATGTAATAGCAGGCAGAAAAAGGAGAGGAGCTGTGTGATCTCCATCTCTTCCAGTCTACCTGTATGGACCAGTTTAGCTGTCAGGGACAGCCTCTTTGTATCAATCCTTATCAACCCCTTGACTACTTGAGATGTCAAGTTCCTTTATACCTTTCCTCAGTTTCCACCTGTTCTATGATTTACTGCTCAGTCATTCTCTTCCTAACTTAAATTTCAAGGCAATATTTCTGAAACTCCTCTGACATCCCCTTCTTGGTGAAGCTTGGTGAAGCTCCAGTCTTCTTTCTTGACTAGCTGATCCATTTCAGAGCTATCATCTTTCAGCATTTTCCCCTCTGAAATTATTTACTTTTAAACTTCTTTCCCCATGAACCAGCAATCAGACACTTGAGGGCCCAAAAACTATCAGCAAGCTGCTTTTTCTCATCTAATATCACTATCTGTGTGGTGTAAAATCAGATACTGGAAAGGGTTAGGCAGCAGAGATCTCCTTCATGTGCCCTAAAAGTCTTTTTACAAGAAAATGGTATGAGACTATAGTGCATATTTATAATACACAGCTTAGCTAACTGAGTTTATGTTAACAGTGTTTTTTTTACAATGATTTCACCATAATCAGGATTTTTCACTAGAACAAGGTAACTAAACAGATTTTATGTCAGTACTGAGTACGTGAATTTTAAATTTCACTTTCTACCAACTACTCTTTTCCCTGTTCTCTAGAGAGCTAAGAAGAACAGAGTTGCTGATTTCATCTTTTCTTTTGCATTCAAAGGCATAAGAGAGAATTTTGTTGAACTCTCTAATGAAAACCGTTCTTTGGACTTGATATCATAATTATTGGAAACTGAGGCTGTTGTTAAAAAGTGAAATGATGGTTCTGTGTTATTTAGTGGCACAATTTAGTATCAGTTCCCTTTTATTCCCTAAAAATCTCAATATTTACCTCTATTCAGTCTTTTAAATGACTTGATGAATTCTTGAAGCTATGGTTTTAGAACACAAGTGAGCTTTTTTCATATCTTTTTTCCTCTATGGAGTCATTTGCCTCACAGGATTACTATTAGTGTGACTTCTTGTATCTTCAATATATATTGTTCCCACCAAATTTCAAGCAATTGGTCCTGTCAATACTATTTCAGGGTTTGTTGGTTTCAGGAAACAGAGTTATCACTGTAAGAGCTTTATTGGTATGTTCATTAGGAGAAATAAATGTGCTTTACATCTGTATTTATAAATTGTTCTGTGATCAGTCTCTCAGTATAGTACACATAGAACAGCATCAGAGCACTAAAATAATAATAGGGAAAATAGCAGTATCACCTTTATTCCTTCTAACAACAGTGTTGCTGCAAACATTAGAAAAAATGGGAAATACTGCTCATGCTGTAGCATCATTGCTGTCAGCAGAGGGGCATAAGAGTTCCTGGGAGAGATGGGCAACAGCAGGGCTGAAAACACTGGGCTTTGGCTTGCAGTAGTCCTGCCTACACTTACCAGGGTGAAGAACTATGCCAGCTCTGCCTGTCTGTGTTTAAAAGCCAGTGGGAGCAGTGCGTGTCAGCACTGAAAGGAGATGTGAAAAAGCAGCAAAGCCAGCATAGCAGATGAGGGGTTTCTGAAGGAGCCAGCTAAAGAATCCTGAGAAGTACAATTACCAATTCTTGACTCTTCTCACTAGAGGGATTTGGAGCAGATAACAAGGAGATATTTTTAATGTTATTAAAATATATCTCAATAGGATGGATGTGTTGGGAAAATTGCACTCTTCATGTTTTTTGCCTTCTGCAGGGCAGCTGACATCCCTGGGAAAGAGGATGCTGGTGAGTTGGGGAAAGGGCAGAGGAACAGCAACGTTCCTGCCTGGTGGAAAGGCAGGCAGAAGCAGTGCCACAGACAGTCCCCACGTGGTCCCCTCAGCTCACACCCTAAGCAAACACCTGCTGAAATAAATAGGACCTTCAGGGAGCAGCATGTGCACTGGGCAACCCATGAGCTGATCGCTCTGATGATGGGAACATATGTGGGTTTTAATCACATCTAATAACAACTCAGCTGCCAAAGGCAAGTGAGGGGATAGGAATGTGATTCTTCTCCACCCAGTGTTGTTGTGAAGCTAACTGTTGGCTTCCATGGTAATGGAGCCAAAACCAGCAGACCCAGTTTTATAATGTAGTTCTAAGATGTAATAGCATGTTTGGTTTTTGTTTCTTTAATAGCACAGCTAGGAAAGATGATCCTTTATGGAATTCTTTGCTAAAATAAAAAGAGTATCAATATTTTTCTTCCAAATAAATGCATATTTGAATTTCATCAAACAGGTTCCTTGTAAAAATTCCTACGAAAATAGATATTAGCTGAGCATGAACCAAACTACCCTTTGTTTACCTGAATTAGAAAAAGGATGATTAATGGTAATGAACGTGTTACATTACTCATTTGTCAAAGAAGATCAATAATGTTAAATACCCCAGGAAAGTCACAAAGCTGCCCCCAATCCCGTGCAAGTTTTGTGAACAATTCTAGTGGAAAACTGTCTACTGAAGGAGCCACCCCTCCATGTGCAGAGTCCTGTCTCCTGCTTCTCCCCTGTCTCCTCACTTAGTCCTGAGGAATGACCCTTGTTAATAGGGGGGAAAATAAATCTAGAAAATAAGGATGGTAATTTTTTTTTGCTTTTGTTTGGCTATTTTGCAATTCAAATCATTCCTCAGGAGCAGGTATAGATACAATTAGGCAAAATACTAATCCCCAGAAGGGGGTTGGGGGGGGATGGGGGGACTCATCATTTGTGCCCCTGTGCAGTGGAGGGAGCTGGGGGTTCATGCTGGTGGGGCAAGTGCCTCTGCCAGCCCTGCTGTCTGAGAAGCGCATGATAGAGCCCAGGAGGAGAGGCCAGAGCATTGCTTGTGGCAACACTCTCTCCCCATAGCTGTTCTGTAATTATTTCACAGTTTTTATGTTTCTGTGTGATGCAATGCAAATTCCTGGAGGCTGCAATACCTGCCATGAAGGACCAATTAGTGGTCATCTCAGGAGAACTCACATGGTTGTATTCAGCTGCTACTGAGTCAGATCCAGAAGCAGTTTATATTATGAGCAGGGATTTCTTTTTCCATTAAGATTCTTGAGATACTGGGAAATGGTGATGTGATAGAGCCTACATAGTAGTTTAAAACACAATATTTAGAATTCATAGTAATTAAATTAATTTGGATGAGTAATCTTCTGGAAAACCTCTTTAGAGTTACAATAACACTCACTCTGTAGGTTCAAGAACAGAGTCCCTTAGTTTGTATAGAGGAGTGGGATACAGATTCGTATCATCTTCCTGATTTTTCACTGCTTCCCCTTCTCATCCTGAGCGAGTTAATTTAACCTTCCCTTGGCTCACTTTTTCCACGTACAAATTATGTACATTGTTGTTTAAGTACCTCAGAGACATATTTCAAATTTTAATTAGTGTTTATAAAATGCTTTGGGTTATTTGGATCAAAGTGCGATTTATTACTCAGCAACATATATTACTGTGTGGTAGGTGTGCACTGTGCATGCTGCAAAGTCAGGTGGCAGGAAATGCACTCATTTGTGCTTCATTTGTATAATATGGGCTGTAAGATTCCCTTTTCTTGGTTTCATTTCCAACAAATTCGATCAAAGTTGTTTTGATTTTTCACAGCCTTGCCCTTAATTCTAGTGCATTTTTATGTGATGAAGACCTAATGATATAAAGAGAAGAGATAACTAATACTCTGATATACTAATACTAATTGGACACCCCCATAATTATTTTTTTTTACTGTTTGTTCTATGTGAACACTAATGTATGCATATCATACTGGCTTAAGGGCATCCTAGGATATGAGGCTTGAGTTCTAGGTTGTGATTTTGGGAGAGTATGCCAGTAAGAAGCCCGTCCAAAAATGTGGCAACAGACTCTCATCCCACATTCCAGGACTCAGAAACATGGAGCGCACACGAACCTAGGACTGTGCAGGAATGGCAAATGAACCCTTCTAATGAGATTTGCTTTAACTGATCCCTGTGATTAAGACCCAGCAGACTGGAACAAGCTGGGGATTGTATCTGTATTCTCAGAGACATAATTTGCCAGTAGGAGTGTCTCCCAGATGAGGATTCAGGTTTTAAATTAATCAACTTTGTTTACATTTTCTTAATATGAGCAGATTTCTCTGCAAGTTGTTTCTACTACAGGTGTTATTCCACATGCTGAGAATGACAGTGAGATCAAGCAGAAAACATTTCTGAGGTTCACTGCAGTATAAAACTACCCTTCCAAAAGTATCTGAAAAACTCAAGCCAGCCAAGCAAATGTATGCTATCACACTCAGGTCTATCTTATACACTTGTACCTTGATTTCTTTTCATCTCTGCCCTGTCCATGTGCAGATTTATTTCCTGCGATACTCATTCTGAACCCATTCTTTCCTTATTGAGCAGCCAGTGAGAGAGAGCCAGAGGAGAATAATCCTATGCTTTTAGCTCTTTAAAGGAAAGAAAGCTGTCAGAAATGTGCATATTGGAAGGGCAGAATAGGATATCCAATAGTGAAAAATGCACAGCATAACACTTCCTGGAAAGAAACAAACTAGGGACTTCTAAGAGTGAAATCTTCAGGAGAAAAGCCCAAGGCTTAGGGAAGCTGTGCAAAACCAAGTGATGGGGGGAAAAGCATCTCTGCCTTGAATGATGCTGTGAGTGGATTTGCCTTCAGTTGTGCTGAGACATCAAACATAAAGTTCAGAAAAGAAAAAATGATGTCAAACTGCCAGGGTGCAAAAATAAACTCTTTATAAGAGCAAATGGTAATATGATAGGATGACAAGGCACAGGAATGCTATGGAGAGGACACACAGACTTGAGTTGGTGCTTACTGGGACTGCAGTGACACACTCTCCTGTATTTTAGCATATGTAAAACCTGTAACAATGTAATTATAGCAAATTAGAACTCAAAGTAACTGCTTTTGTTACTAGGAATTAGATCAACTGCATGGTCTTGGTATAATTTTAACTGAATGGATGACCTGTATAAAAAAAAAGAAAATAAAAAGGAAGGAACAAAATTACTGGACGGTGTTGACCACAACATGGATTTGATAACAAGCACAGCATTTTATAGGTGAATTTCAATAACTATGAATTTATTGAAATATATATGTGTAAGCATGCAAGATGTATGTCCATGTGTCCCACAATACATTTGGAAATATCTGTCACAGTTTTATAAAACACACAAAACTAAATGATTAACGGTGGGTTGAAAAAAAGCGGACACTGCTAAATTAGGATAGTAATTCACTATGTCTTAAGACTTGAACTCAATTCTCACACAAGGAGCTAATTCACTGTATGGAGAAAAGAAAGAATTGCTCTGGACAGCAGTGAGGTCTGTAATATTCTGTTGTCTCTTTCTTTCCTGTCTCCAAGTTTTCACTTTTCCCTGTGACCCTAAAGAGTGGACACAAAAGGCATGTATTTGCTTGAAAGGTGAGAAATAAAATATATGTCTTGACTTTAAGTGGCTCCACACAACACTGGTTCTTGAGTTTGATTTTCTTGCCTGTCTACAAACATCCCTCTCTCAGTTCCTCTGCTATTGTGTTCAGTGTCACTTTTGCTGAAGGAAAGTGGCTGAAATGTCGCTTTAACCAAACATCTTGAAATTTTGGAGGCAGGTCTGAACCTGAAAAGAGATTAATACTCATGGGAAAAATCCTGCTGTTGGACAAGGAGATGTAAATCACAACTGGCTTCCAAAATTAGTGAGAAAAGAGTTGTTTTGTTCTTTTTTTTTTTCAAAATTAGTTAGGGAATAGGCTAAGCTCTGACAAGCTAAGGAATCCAGCTTTACCAGGGCATGGGACTGCACCACTCACCTCGATGCACATGGGAGAAACTCTCCTGCTAGTATCACTGCAAGGGTACAGCTGTCATTTGCTTTCTTCTCACCAGCACCTTCCCAGTGTGTCCTTCACATTCTTCAGTCCCCACCAGTATTTTATAAAAATTCTCATTGTTCTTATCATCACTTCTTTTAAGTTTCTAAATACTCTTATTTTCCATTGGAGGAATTTTCCTGTGTGCAGCAAGGAAACCATTCTACACACCTTGTAACAGGGCTAATGCTGAACTGTGTCAGTGAAGACAAGGACTGACCCCACCAGGACCCACTTGCAGAAATGAAACTGCCCCGAAGTGTGGCTGCCTGCCTGTTTAAGTCTGAGCAAGGCTGTCCCTGTGAACGTAACTGCTGCTTTGCATTTAGGGAGTTGGGTGCAAAACTCTGTGAGTGACTTGGAAATACTGAGGTGATATAAAAACCCAGCGCTCAAGAAAAGGATCAGAGGGTTGCAGAAGACAGCTCTTAGAGAGGATCAGAGGACACAAAGCATCAGTCTAACTGAGGGGGCAGGAAAGCAAGTGTAAAGGTGAGATCACTGGTCCTGGGGACCAGCTGTGACTGCCAGCAGCAATATGTTGTCCACATGGCTGCTCCTGAGTTGGAACCAGTGGTGGAGCAGACTGGAACTCTATGCCCTTTCCAGCAACCAAAAGCCTGCTGTGGCCAAGACATGGCCAGCCAACAGTGGATTACACAAGATATACACGTACCAAAGGACAGAGTGACCAGTGCCTGTACCTCCTCTTGGCCCACATTTCAGTTTATATTATAGCTCCTTTTCTACACCTTGCCCATTTAAAGCAGTCATTACTCTTTTTTTACCTCCTAACAATACAGACAATTTCACCTTCTGCATTTTATATGGCACTGTCAGTACCCTCTAATATTTTTGATTTCAAGAGCTTTTTCAGAACCTTTTAATTTCCAAGACTAGAAATCTTATTCAGATTGTAATTCACTCTTTAAAAGTCTCTACCTGTATATTCACTGCTGTGATCCAACATATTTCATTCTTGCTAATCTCTTCCTAAATTTTCCTTCAGAGTTCAGCTTTCTTTTCTTTTACCAGTAGCCATTTTCTTTAACAGAAATTCTTAATATGCTGAAGTATAATTTGAATAGTTCTTTCTTTCCAGGTTTTGGGAATTTTCAATTTTTTTCCTTCAAAAGATGCTGGATAGATCTGCCATGGGATGATTCTTAGAGGATATATGAGAGCATGTGAACATCATCTGACACCTGTTGAACCAGTCACCTTCCCCAACGTCTCCTGCTAGAAATCCAAGCCCAGAGGTAGATCTCCTCTGAGATGGTGGTAATTTCCAGTAGGAGATTTAGAGAAAAATAATATTTTTTTCTTCCATCAAGGCTAGCCTGAAGAACTGAAAACAACCTTCTCCTTTATTTTTTTAACTCACTGGTGGCAGTTTCTCTCATTGGCACTTGCATACACATACATGCACACAAAAAGCACATATACATGTATTACATGCAGGAAGAAATAACTGTACTAAAAGCTTTAATGATACTGAGGAAGCAGTCACCTGTAACTCTACTCTCACAGTTTCAGCTGTCCAGTGAACTTGAGTTATTGTGATGATTGATTACTACTGCTTTAAGCCATATGCTATGTTCAGAATCTATATTTTATATTTATAGCTTCCTGTATTGAATATTTAAATTTTCATCTTATTTTCGCAATGAAAAAAAATCTAATGTGAAAAGCAGGAACTAAAATAAGTTAACGATCGCTCCTTGTATCATTCTTGATATCTGTTACCTTATTTAACAAGTGATTGGAAAAAAGTGGGCCCATTTCACCTATATTCAGAAATTGGGGCCACAGGCATGAATCATGTTAAGGTCAGTTACTGTCGGTGGTTTCCTACGGATTACTTCTGTCCTAGATGTTAAAACAATCTCAGCTGAGGCTTGAGATCTTTGCCTGAAGTCCCTGAGAAGTGGTGGTGTTGATAACAAAACTCTTGGAGCATGTCCGCTGCCAGGAATGCTTTGCTAGGACATTCCCCACTTTCCTTGACTGCTTACTCTCACCTGATCAGGGCAGCTCGTTGCCCTCTTGGCTGCTCTGGAGGAACGATTTCAGGGGTGGCTCTGCAAACCAGATCACCAAAATGAGCTGGGCAGAAGAGCTGAGAGGTTTGGTGGTGAAACTGGATCCTTTCACCAGTCCGGTTTCATGGGCCATGATCTGCAGAAACAAAATGGGCAGCACCTCAAGGGGGAGGCCTCAGTCACTGGGGGTTGTCAGCCACAAGCTTTTCCCCACCAGAATGGATGTCTTTGCCATTGAAGGAAACATATCATTATCTACAGAGTGAATAGAAATAAAGTAGGAAGGTCAGGGCTTTTATTAACTAATATTGCTGATCATGGTGATTGCCTTGTCTGGGCCTTGAGATCAGTTCAGGGCTGTGCTTAATTTTCTGCCTCTTGTTTTGCACAGAATTAACTGGAATCTGCTCAGTAGTTATCATTTCTTCCTTCCTGTAGTTACAATACTTGTATATATAGTAGCAGTTACTCAGATGATTTAAGCTTCTTGTCCTTTCCATTGGAGGAGTGATAGTAGGAGAGGAGGAGGTAAACAGCGGATTTGATCTTTAAATTGAACTCTGCAGTATAGGAGATGTTGTAATGCTTGGTTGATGGCAGAGCCCGAAGTGCAGGACAACTCACTCTTTGCCCCTGAAATGCTATTAGCCTTCTTTACTCCTCCTTCCAAAATAAAACACAAAATAAATAAAGCTTCCAGCATCAGTAAACTTCCTGCTGTTTGAGCTGGCAGCTGGCCAACTCATTTGGACTGTTCTCCCCACTGGCATAAAACACCCATCCAAGGAAGGAAAAAAGGGTGAGGAGGTCCCTATGAGGGTATGTAAAAGAACGCCTTGCCAATTTTCTGATTTGAAGAGTATAACAGGAAATCTTGGACTCAGTGTTTAAAAACAAGCTTGCTCACACTCTTTTATAACTCTTTAATTTTCTTTTTTTGAACATTTATCACTTAAAACCATGCAATCACCCATCTGAATGAATAAAGATACAAAATCCCATTCCTCATTTGAAGTTTTAGCTGGGATTCAGGAAAATAGGGAGAAAAAATATCTGTACATTGGTGCAGTACTTTTCTGGGATTTAGTCTACCTCCATGAGACCAGAGCCACATGTATTTGGATTCTCTGGTGTATGTATTGGGGTTCCATGTCTAAATTCATGAATTGCACATACAGTGGTTTGAACTACACTTTCAGCATGATTTCTGCTCCATCACTGATAGGTACTTATGATTCATTATGGAAACATCCAAACTCTGTCCCACATGTTCTAGAAATTAAAAAAAAAAAGACAGGCCCTGCAGAAGGGCTGGCTGTACAAAGAATATTTTCCAAATACAGGTTTTTATGCAGGGATTGTTGATAACCGTTAGCAATTAAAAAGCAGTTGATGTATGCGATGAAAACATCTACCTGGGAGGTTTGCCCAGTGTCAGCTATCTTGAGACTTGAACCCAGGTTATTGTCTGTACATTTCAGTCTCTGTTTCTGGATTTACACAGGTGAAATGTTGACCTAGAAGAATATGGAACAAACCACTACAGCTTTAAGCTGCAGAGGTTTATAAAAAAAAAAAAAAGGCAGAAACAAAGGCAAGCAGATGGCTAAAGATGAAGGTCATATCAGATTGAGAAGTTTGTCAAAATGTGATGACATAGGTAATCTGTAAACTGTTATTGCACCTAGCTGGAGGTGCTGAAAAACATTTTGAAATTACAAAAAACACTGGAGTCACCAGCACACAGGCAGGAATGATAGCCTGGAGTGGTTCTGCTCTATGGATGAATGCCAGATGTGGAAAGCGACATATCTGGAATTAATGATATTAAACATGCTTTTCTTTTATGCTCAATAATAACTCTATTATGATTGATACAAACCGCAGACACTTTATCTAGTACAAATGGAATCGTCTGTCATTGACTATATTAAATCATCAATTTCTGCATGATGAGGATCGTTTAGGGTAACTAATCATCTGTCTCGTTCTGAAGTCTTTAAGGCTGATCAGATAACGTTTTGAATACTGCCTGAGCAACCATGACAATCTAACCCTTCCATGTAAGGATTGAGAGGGGCCCATTATGCCGTCAAAGCCTGTGGAAATATCACAGCTCTTTCTCTACATAATACCCTGCTGTAAATAAATCACTCTCCACCGCAAACTTTATTGATCACAAGCACTTCCATGCTTGTGTCTAGTGAAGTCTCTACAGAATAAAATGCTGCTTTATATTTTGTCTTGTCAAAATATTAAACGGCTCTGTCAAGCGGAGTCAGGCTAGCAGTGATGGTGTAATTCTGCTGTAGCCCTTCTCATTCCCTCTTTCTATCTCAGCTGCCAAGCTTACAAAGCAGGATTTTTTTTTTATAAACTTTCCAATTATAGTCTCGTAAGATTATGAAGCCTTAAGATAAAGTGTCCTAATTTAGAGTGGTAGAGTACTGAACCACTAGACAAGAGCCTGTTAGATAAAACATTTCTCACAAGAAAAAGATAACCTGGCTTATTTATATACACAACATTAATGGGAAATAGGAGATAGCCTGGAATATCCTTATTATTTTACCAAGTGAGATAGGAGAGAAATATTTGAATTGATTCAAGCTCAAAGTGTTTATTATTTACAGACAAAAAAAAAAAATCCCTCTTATTATGAGACAAATATACCAAAGGAGGAAATTGAGAAACTGCAGGTTAGCAGAATGCTTTGCATTTTCATATCCTATTGTTAGTTTGTAATTTTGTAAATAAGATAATGTATCTGTAGTGATACAGGAGCACCGTCATGGTTTAGGGTTGGGGGGATACTGCTGCAGCCTCCAACTTCAGCTCACGTTGTGTTTGTCATCGGATGGTCTCACTTTGACACTGCTTAGCCACGTGGAGCACTGCCCTTTTATAACATCCTGAGAACCTCTGGGGGGAAAACCTGGGGTCTTGCAGAGCTTTGCTGAGCAGAGCCCGGGCAGATTGTAAGGAGGTTTGGGGCTGTCCTTGGGAAGAAGCTGGAGCACTTTCAGGGCTGCTTGATGTTGTAATGGTATTCACCACTTCAGGACTGCTGAATCTTAAGCTCTGTCAAGCATTCCCATATGCTTCCCAGTCCAGGAGAGGCAGAATAAGAGCTAAGAGTGGAGCCATAAAACTAACCTGCTCAAAATAAGGCTGAAACACAGAAACAGGGAGCTGACAGTGACTTCCTGACTTTTGGGCTTCTCAGGGAATTGGGGAAAATCTGGTCTCAAAATCACCATGTTTTATTCCCTTCCCTATTTGATTTTCATGCAGGTAGAGTTTCTGTTCAGGGAGCATAAATGTGGAGTTCGCAGCCAACCTTCTCTCTCTTGGTCTTTTTTTTTAACCCTGTGACAAATCAAAATCCGTATTAGGTGAGAGAACAGCAGAGAGACCATCTGCAGAGGAAGATGGGCAATTGTGAAAAGAGGTTGGGAACAGAATAAGGAAGAAGGAGCAGCAGAGCCAGGGGTCAGCAGAAGGACAGAGGCCGTGAGTTGGAGGTGTACCCACTCATCCCACACGTAAGTTCCTTTCACTGAGGCAGCAGGGAGTGATCACTCTGAAAAGCACCTACCACAAGGAAGTCCTGACTCTGCCTGTGCCTTACAGATATGACTGAAACAGAGATATCAGTCTCAAAATGAAAGCAAGCAAAGTGAAGTTACTGATGTGATGGGCACTTGACAGGGCTCTTGAGCAGGAGAGTGCTGGCTGTCCCCATAGTGACAGATGCACCATCAGGTTCCCTACACTGCATGCGCAATCACCCCAAATAGTTCTTTCATGTTGTTATGATCAAGGAAATTTACTTTTTAAATTATACTAGCCAGTAAGTATTCCAATAACCTAAAGTGGACAAGGCCACTAGCTGAGCCAAGTTACACTGCGGGAGTCTTTAGGAGTCCTAAATCAGACCGGTCATTCTCTCTTGTCCTAGCTTGTCCTGGTCTACAAACTGTTCCCCTCCAAAGGGGACTGAAAGATTCCCTTACAAGACTTCAAAAACTTCATCTTCTCCTTCCTTATTACAATTATTACAATTATTGTTGTCTAATTTGGGGAAAAGTCAGGACCCTCCTACAGTGGTAATGGCAATAGTTAATGTCAGGAATACAGGCTGTGAAGAAGCAGTTGTTTAGTAAAAAAAAAATCATTAAATCTTTTTGAATAATAAATATTTATAAAATTACATATTAATGGAATGCTTAAAAAACACAGAAAGCTGTGAAATTCAGTGATTTCTCCATTAGTAATTACTATCACTCTGAACTGAAGAAAAAGTGAAAGGGCATCAGTAGTTGAATACTGTGCCTGCTCCCAGTGCTTTGATCATCTAAAGAAATAGTATTTTTCTCTCTTTATGGCTTTTGCCATTGGAAGCAAAGAGCTTCTGCTGCTTAGTTCTCCATCTGAGAGTGTTTGTACAGTTTACTTAGTTTTAAAGTCTATTTAATTTGGGGTTCTTTTTTCCAGTATTAAAGGGGTTTGTCTTGCTTAGTTGTCTTCATGAAATGCCTCATTAATGAGCTTATGGAAGAAAGATCCCAGGCAATGTAGCACTCAAAGCATGTCGAGATTGGTCTCATGCCATTGCCTTCCTTGCTTTAAGCAGCTCTCCCAAGCACATTATTGAAGATCAGCCCAAATATCTTCCAAAAAATTCTATCACTTCCCCACTGAGCCTGCAAGAATTCATGAAATATGGACCTTTCAATTAGTAAATAAAACACTTGATTACTCCTTCCCAAACTTTGTGTGTTCATGTTTCATCTGCATTCTTAAGAAATTATGACTCTCTGGAATACCATTACTTGCTTCCTCTGGTCTCTTTATGCAGTTTTGACAAATAAAAGTCTACCAGCCAACCTTTCTTTTGAGATTGATTTCCAAAGGAATGGACTTTAAAAATAAGAATGGCTTGTATTATGGAAGAAGTATAAACACATCCATAACTAGCACACTGATTTATCTGTTTGCAGATGTTCTAGTATAGTTCTAGGTCATAATTACAAATGTATAGCAAAGGACTTAAAAAGAAAGTATGAGCAGTGTTCTCAATATTTAAAATGATCATTTTTATAAGTATAAAAAAGCAACAAGCAGTAGAACTTGCATGAAATGCAAATAGAACCTTTCTTTTATGCAAATGGAGCCAGTGTAATTAAGAAAATACACTGTGACTTTCTTCAAGCTGGAACTAGGCTACACTGCTAAGACAAACCAGATAAAAAGAAAAGTAAAAGGTATGGCTCAAAGCAGGTAACTATTGGTGACTAGATAGTCCACAGTCTCCAAGAACTCAAAGAACAGCTTTTCATGGCTGAACAACTTTAGAAGCAAACTCCTGGAATAAGATAAACAGTTTCTTTACGTAAAACTTCATGCTTCCATGAAGTAGTTTGCTCTCCTTTAACTTTTGTTACTTTTGTGGGCATGGTTTTTAGGAGGAAGAAAGGAGTGGAAGCAAAAGACAGAACAGATCCCCCAAGGGTAGTATGGTTTGCTCAAAAACTCCAGACCTTGAAAATCTTTGCATACTAACATCTGAAACAGGTGGTCCTGGGCTCATTCTGTGAGCACAGGTTGCTGTGTGTCAACCTTATGCTCCTGAGCTTTCTCAAATGTTTATCTAGGAGGGATCTGTCTGACAGTGTGTAATTTTTATATATCTTTCAGCTAAATCACAGGTCTTAATGCAAAATGCACTCAGGGACAGCATGGGGTCACTCCCTATAGGACTTTTCCACTACAAACCAATAAATGGATTACACTGATTTGTGTAATTTTTTCATCTGTGTTTGCTAAAAAGCAGATAAAAACCTTCATTTTAGTATTTAATAATAATCCTCTTTTAATCAGCAATCCAAGCACAATTTATTGGAAACATCATAGACTATTGTGAATGGAGATTTTCTGTGCCACTTACTAAGGGTAGAGAATAGGTAGATACCTAAGAAAATAAAAAGAAATTCCCATCAATGGAGTGAAGAAAACTGGAGATGTAAAGAGAGAGGGGGAAAATGCAAATAGCAATATCGGGTAAAAGCATAGGTATTGCTTCACATTTAATGACTGACTGTGTTAAGGACCCAAGTCATCTCCTCTGGCCAATCATTAACAGCTTGGAAATGTCCTCCCATTAGCTCTCATTGTTGACAAGAAGTTACTAATACATATTTAACAGTATTCATTATTTTTTTAACTGCTTCATAACAGCATCAGCGAGAGAACACAAGCAAATGAAAACTGCATCCAGCAAGCTCTAAGACCCAGAGGAGAGTGACACAGCAGAGCTCCATTTGCTCCAGAGCAGCTTGGTGCTCACCTGCCTGCGTGACAGCCCACGGCCTTTTGCCGTGCTCATTCATGGCCAAGTGTGTGTTCTATTAGAGGTGCCCACTTCAGTGGATATGACCAGGCAGATGCAGCAGAAGTCTTTTTTTTCTGAAACATGAGCAGTGCAGATTGAAAGGGGTGTTGACCATAGAAACTCGTATTTTTTGGTTTGTAACAACAGGAGATAATAATGTTGCAAGTAAACACGCACAAAGATATCTGGGGGTTTGTTTCTTAGGGTGAGGGGTTTGTTTTGTTTGTTGTTGTTTTTTGTCCTTCCAATTCTGTCCTTTTGGTAGATCTGCATAATGTTTTTGAGAGCAGTTGGAATTAGGAAAACAACTAATACTGGTGTGATACAAAATTACATTATTTTTAACACAAGCTATCATAAGTCTAAAAGTTATGATTCCTCAAAATTGTATTAACTCATTTCCAACTGGATAAAGAGAAATGCACAACACAGACCAAGCTGTCGGGAATAAGTGGCCATGAGCCTGCAGGCCTGCCCTAATGGTATGTGTGTCTCACATTGACTCAAAAGATCCGTAGGCAGAATTTGTTATCTGAGGAAGTGAAAGTAGACAATTTACTGCAGTTAGATCCTCAAAAACAGATTCACAATTATCAAATAACAGAATCTGTTAGTTCTGCTGCCTTCAGTAAAATAGCAGATCTCCATGGAAATAGGATTACAGGAGAAACCATATTAGATTAGGGTTCATCTGGCTCAATTTCTTGTCTCTGACAATAGCCAGTACTTCAGAGGATGGTGGCACAAATAGAGTATTAAATGTACATGTTTTTTAGTCTAAATATATAAAATCTGACTATAAAATCATCCTGTCTTTCTTCTACTCCTTGCTTCTTCCTTTCACTTTCCTCTTTGGCCCTTTGTCTCCTTAAGTGTGATGCTTTGTGAATTTCAGTCTTAACTGGAGAAGTTGTGGAATATTTGACCAATCTTACAATAAACTAGATTCAGGACCAATAAATAATACTGAACACATTTCCTGAAGACAGCATCTAATGCTGCTGATAACCCATATGTCAAAAACCTCCCTCAAAGTCCTTTTGGGCCAAACATGTGGGTCCTGATATTTGGTTGTGACTGATGGTCATAAACCAATCAGCATGAGGTGCCAGTGAGGAGGTCAGAAATCTGCTACATACAGTAGATATGCACTGCAGATATCTGCTTGCCTCATCTTCAGTCCACAAGTTATGCTGGGAAACAAAACTCCCATTGCTCCCAGAGCATACTTGCTTCTCCAAGGAAAAAAAGATATTATTTGTATTTTTTACTATAATTATTTTTTCTTCAGTAGAAAAACCAGGTGAAAGAGACTGTGGCTGGATCTGTAGATATTTAAGGTACACAAAAATGGTCTCACTTTAGGGCACTCTTTGAAACCTTTTTCCTTGGGGCATTTTGCTTTTTAGGGTCTGGGTGCAGAAGTTTTTCTCTTGTGGGCTCCTGTAACATACATTTGACCCAAGCATATGGAAGAACTGTCCCCTGTGCTTGCGTTGAGACCTCATTGATCAGTAGTTTAACGCAGAACAAAGAGACCATGATGCACACACTGGGAGCTGTAGTACCACTTGCCCGAGCAGCACACTGGTTAATTGTACGCAGCAGGACATCTTATATGCTGCCAAAAGGTGTTGTTGGAGTAGCTATGAAATAGTAACTTGAAGAGTTAGTGACAAATCAGTATTACCTTCTGGGCTTAGGCTGAGGAGAAAGGGCAGCTCCTTACGGATTTTGTTTTGTTCTCCCTGAATAAAACCTCTAGATCCAACGGGGTAATGTTATGTATTACCGATGCATCTGTTTCTTTCTTGGTAAATAATATTTTAATTCCACGTATATCTAATGTTTTAAAGATAAGTTATTAAAGAAACAAATTTTAATTCTAGATTTCCACAGACTTACTAGGATTATAATGACTTAAAACATAATGAAAAATAGCCTGATTAAGGTTATTAAGAGGTTATATCATCTTTAAGCCATACCTCACTTGGAAAAGGCTCATGAAAGGAGGAGTGGCTGTCAGCTGAGATGTCTGCAGTTTGATTAAAAGCATGAAAAAAAGGCACAAATACTTTCCCACCTGGAAGGATAAGACAAAGACTTACTGTCACTGAATGCATAAAGTCCTTGTCTTCTCTGCCACTTAGGCTTGAGAATGTTCAATTCATTTTTCACGTCCAGCTATGAATGAAATAGGGAGAAATCATTGTGATTTCTTCAGCAGTTTGAATATTGGAAAATGTTTGTAATGAAAGCTATTAACACATCAGATAAGAGAGGCTTTTAAATTGAGAAACAGAAAGCTTGTCATTGTCTGCTAGATTTCTTCAGGATCTTTGTATCATGCTGAAGTAATGGAAAATTAGGGAAAATTCACTAAACCAGCCATTCTGCTATGCGTACAGAGAGCCAGCATCCCTGATCAAGCCTTATAATATCTCATCCATTTATTAGAGCTTGCCAAATAAACTAACCGTTACATCAGACCTGCAGCTGTTTTCAGGAGGCCACAGCTCCATGAACCTGAAACTTTGACTGCTGACAAGAAGTTGCTGGAAGCAGAAGTGTTATTGAGAAACCACCTTCCCTGTAGCATCCCTTCTCCTGCTGCCACCTCCAGCTCAGTGCCTCCATCTGCCTGGCTGTACCGTGGGGCAGCAGTGCCAGCAGGTTCTGTCCACGAGGTCCAGGATGCTGCTGAGTTTCTCATCAAACACCCTGTGCTGCGGGGACTCCTTCCTCCAAGTGCTGCAGACAGCGCTGGCTGTGAGTTTGACAGGTGTGCACTTGCCTATGTTTATAATGAAGATGCTATTGGCAGAACCTCCACAGGTTGGGGTAAGGTGATTTCTTTAGCCAGAGATTTACAAGAGTTTGCAGGAAAGCCTTCCTAGCTTTTACAGTATGCTTTTTAGATGAAGGCACAATGCTACTGTTGCCAGTATTCAGCTTCAGGAGAGGTTCTGAAATATTTTTAGCCTCTGACTCTTCTCTCTGCACTTATAAATATCCTTGATAAAATACTAGAAAAACTAGATATTTACTGGACACCATAAGCTGCCAAATTTCTCCTTATCTGTTTACATGTCCTTACCTAATTTTGTATTTCCTATTGTAGGCCACCAATTGCAGGAGTTGTACATTGTGAAATACAGATACAATGCACTCCCTTGGGAGATGAAGTACAAAAGTAAGTCTCTTCCTTTTTTTACTCTATCTTTGAATTATTTTCTTTTATGAATAAACACTATTGTAGCAGCTCACTCTTTCCCTTTATAGCTGTGACTGCTGAAGTTGAAATGCAAGCATAGTATTCATATCTCTTCCTAAAGACTTTGTGCATTCCTCCTAGTATCCTAGCTCTTAGTTGGACTGGATTATCAGATCATGTTCTAAATTTTTTTAATTCTTCTTTTTCAGTATGCTTCCAAAAAGGCTAACTACCTACATTAATATAAGATATAGAGGCAGGAGGCAGAGAAGCTGCCATAGCAGAAGACATGACCAGAGTGTGTGACTTAAAGGCAATATCTTATACCTTATGCACTGTACGTAAATCATTCATAGTTGTGCTTGGCCAGTTGTGCAACATCTTATCTGAAGGAAAAAATTACTTTCTAACTCCCACAGAGTATCATTTTATGCGCTAATGCATGAGAAAGCTCCACTGCTATTTGCTTAAAGAACTAATTTTTTTCTTCCAATCTTCTACTTTACTCAATTGGAATTAAGTATTTTCTGGAGTGCCCAGCAGTCGAAGGGTATGCATTTACCTGGCCTTGGATCTGGCACTGCCAGTGCGTTCTGTGTAATTGCAGCACTTTATCCTGTTTATGAAAATGTTGTTTGCTTTTATCTACCAAGGGTGGCACCCAGGAATGCTACATTTATGCTTTAAAGATAGACACCAAAAAAGACTCAGAAATGCTGAAGATGAGAGTATGCTTTATTGTAAGCATGACAGTAGCAAGTTAAAAAACTTCTTCATCTTTAGCTCTCAATAGTGGCATGCTGCTCTAGCTATAGGAAAGGCTGTGCAGGGGTAGGGAGCCGTGAAGTTCCAGCTGTGCTCCTGTAACTCAGATATTTGCAGCTGAGATAACTAGTCCTCTCAGCTATTCTGTGTTTTAGGAAAAACAGTGAAGATAGCTGCTGTCTAGGCACCATAAGTGACTGCTATGGACTGATCACATAACATCTTTTTTTTTTTTTTAGCAGTATTATTCACATGAATTACTAACTTCAGCCGTGAAGCCGTGCAGGAGATTGCAGAACTCTGTCATCTCACATAATAAATTAGGCTTAGTAAACCAAGCCTTAAAATAACTGTCTCATTTGAAACTCAGTCTTAGGCTTTCAGGTCATATTTTTTTACAAATTAACCTGAAAACACTGGTGGCATGAATAATGTTGAGAATGATGTACATTTCCTGTGCTATGGGCTTAATCTTCCATCCAGCCAACTGTGCCTGTGAGGGATGTGTATGCAGATGTAAAGCAGAAATGCCTTGCATCCACAGCTCCTGGAGGTGCCTGGTATCTATGCACACTGGGAAGGAGTGGCTTATGCCAAGAGAGTGGGGACACACTCTCCTTGAGCAATCCAGTTTTAGTCTCTTCTTCTCCCCTCTGCTGGGTGCAGTGTGTAGATACAGAGGCTTCCCTGATCCTTAACATCTTTGAAGTGATGCAAATCTGGAATGTAACTAAGCTGCCTTTTGTCGTCCAGCTGACGTGTTTGCTCTGGATGCATGAGTCCAGAGAAACATGTAGAGGAGAATGAACGGGGGGACTCATGCACATCTGAAGCTGCTGTCTCCAGGTGCCCTTTGGGTCCACAGAGCCAGAACAGCACATTCATGGTACGTACTGGATTAGAGAGTTTTGCTTTACAAAAAAACCCAAACACAAAACATTCTAGCTAGTGTTCGACACAGAGTGACATTAAAAAGCTATCCACCTGCAGTCTGCTTGACATACTTAGTGTCATACCATTATGCTTCTTGTTAAGAATATTTAAAAGTCTGGAGAACTCAGCACTTTTGCCTCCTAACATAGGAAAACACTTGGAAGAAAAAAGGCAAAAGTTTGAAACTCCTTAATTCTAATACCAAAGGACCCATTGCAATGAAAGAGTTGTTCATTTTGTCATACTGCTTGTGCTTAAAGTATTTGCTCAGGCTGCCAACAAGGTAATTTCTTTGATTTTTGGTTTACATTTTCTATTAAGATCTGAATCAGGATGTTAACTTACCTCACATATGCCAGCAAGGACAACTGCCTTCATAATCATCTTGGTGGACAGGACACCTGAGACTCAGAGTGCTATTTAAGAAAAAAGAGTTTAAGGTGATGTCCCATTAAACACAGCCATTGCCGATAAAATAGCAAGTGCAGAGTCTGATTTTTATGGCTTTAGAAATGTTCCTAGAAATGCCAACTCAGTATGTTGTTTTTTAACCTAAAATTAGGACTGGAATAACAATACCGTGATTTTGCTGTTATATAATACTGACATAACAGTGTGACAAAAAGTGACATAGACATGTAAAGAAAGCCCATTTTTTTTCTAGTCTACCAGAATGTGCTATGCAAACAAAAAAAACCACACATATTTTAAATAAATTTCTGAAAAGAAATCCTCCTACTGTCAGGATATAGCCACAGGAGAAAGACACGAGAAGGGACTAGAAGCTGTTTAAGTAAATGAGGACAATGAAAAGAAAAAGCATTGTGAACCTACAGAGGGTTAATTTATGCATATATACCCATGTGGGTGGATTTTCAGACTTCACAGCAGAAAATGGTTTATTTTCCCTGCAGATTGGGTAAGGAAAAGGCACATGATACTTCTAAGTAAAAAGACACAGTAAAGAAAACTCAAATGTTTCAGAAAACTCAGGATCAAAAAAGGAGTAAGGAAAATAGTAAAATTTAACAAATTTAGCTGAATAATCAAGATAATGGTTTGGTGTTGACAAATGTAACATAAGAAGGAATAATTTGAGCCACACAAATACATCATTATTGTCACTCAAAAGAAGACCTGTGCCTTCTACTGGATGGTTCAATGAAATTCTCTGCTCTGTATAGAGTAAGGGTCAAAGAAGCAAGCAAATGGTTAGGATGCAAAAGGATTGGGGGAGAAAAAATGCCAAAAATCTTATAATGTCATTAAATAAATCAGTGGTATGCCCTGACCTGGAGCACTACATTCAGTTGTGGTTATCCTGTCTCAAAGAGAATGTATCATAAGTAAATGAAGTATAGAGATGGGCAATGTAAATTATTAGAAACATGAAAAAGCCTTCATTTCAAGACAGATTACAAAGTTTTAAATTATTTTAATGATAGAGAAGATGGCTTAGATGGGCCACTAGTAATAATGGGTACACTGTATACAGGAGAGGTTATTTAGGAAGACAACAAGTTAAGAACAAGGGCAATGAAGTTAGTCGTTATGTCAATACCTGATTTTCCTCTGGAACTCATTGCAACTTGGTGGCCAAGACTTCAGATGAATGCAGACTTCAGATAGATATGTATTTAAATAAACATATCACCTGCAGACCGTAAGACTTAAACAGTTTTTTTAGGAGTTACAGACTGCTCTAAGAGTGAACATTAGCCTAATTTTAAATGAGAGAGCTAAGAAGAAACCTTTCCTATGGTCAGGTTATTTCATAAATGCTTACTACAGGGTTTCTGATGCCTCTCCCTGAAATACATCTAGTACAGGCCAATCTCAGAGAGCATATCTGAGGAGATGGACCACTGCTCTGATCCAGTGTGTCAATTCCTATGTTGAATCAATGATACAGAGATGAAAGGTTCGATATCCCATTATCAGTCTCTTGAACCATCCAATTCTCCTCCTCTTCCCCATTCAGCTATTGATTAAATTAAATGCAGCAAGGTAAATGGGGACAGGAAAGAAATTCCTTATCTTAGCGGAGCTCTTGTTCTATGTGCTTTAGTCTGCTTTATAAGAACATGGTAGCCCCAAACTACTGAGTAATCTCTAACTAGATTTATTCACAACAGCCTATCCACACAAGGATCCCACTATTTGGTTATTATTTTTAAGGTCATTTAAAATTTTATTATTTTTAGACCTATAAGTATGCATTTGCTGCTCATTACATGCTGCAGTTCTGGGGCAAAAACGAGGTACAAAGAGGCTGTGAAGGACAAACCCTTACCATTCATCTGTACACATGTGCCATGCTGAATGCTGTATGTTTTGGGAAGATTCTCTGTAGATTCACCAATCTAAAGAAATAATGAGCTTAAAGCAGTGGAACCTTGGAAAACAGTTGGCAGTTAGATAATGATGGATATGCTACAGAGTCCGGAGATCTTGGTGGTGGAGGATGAATGATGCATATAATGAAAAGAAGGCTGAAGCCGATCACCTTCCCTGTTAGTATAAACACGTAAAATGCAATTCACTGTGATGATGGTGGTGGTGCATTGCATAATAAATTATGTGTCTGGATCATAAAGGCAATTTTTTATGATAGAAAAGTTTAATAGAAAATGTATGTAAATGAGCGTAACTTGCCAAATGATGTTTTTTGACTAGAGTGTTAGAGGAGAAAATAATTTCTTTTCCAGCACATTTGCAAGTTGAGCTGAAAAATGTGAGTGAGTTCCACTTTTCAATTTCACTCACATTTTCAGACATAGCAGGATAATAGATTAGTTAAGAACTGTGTTTTATTGCTGTAAAACTGCTCAACATTGTGCAAAATTTTTGAAAGTGCTATGAGTGGAAGCTAGTGGTGAGGCAAATGTGGTGCAAATTGCAGTTTAATAAAGGAGCAGGATCCAGCAAAGTCCTGTTCCAAAATTTCTGGGGCCTTCCGTGGGCTTGAAATTGAACTGGGGGGCTATAAATGAAGATTGTCCCAGCAGAGAAGATCTAAGAAGCAGAAAGCTCCAGTGGGGGAAAAAAATAGCCAGAAAAATAAAAAAAATACTGTACAGTAATATATTGGTGAGAGATGGGAGTGCTCTTGTGTTTTCCACAGTCCACAAAGGTGTTACATGAAAGGCGCAGCCAGGCTTCGGATTGCACTCTCAGGCAGGTGTGTGATTCTTGGGTTGCCCTGTGCGGGCCCGGGAGTTGGACTTCGATAATTCTTGTTGGGGCTCTTCCAACTCAGCCGGTAGGACCCTTAAGGATCTCCTCTTTTTAAGATGCATATGATAGAAAAGTTTAGAGAAAAGAGATAGAAAAGATTTTGAGACCTGCTGTTCAGACTGGAATGTCTTTATTTACCTAGGTTTAACTACTGATAAAAAAGGGAGGGGGGGTATTCTGGTGATAGTACAGTATGTGTTTGTGGTTTTTTTCCCATGGTGTTGGCCATACTTTGAGCAAATTTGTGGTCTTTTTCTTTTTCTTTTTTTAAATAATTTGAGATAAATATACTTTATCATATATATAAATATATATACATATGTATATATGTATGTAGGTATATAAAAAGGCAAAAAACTACCTGTGAGGAACTTTTAACAAAAAAGTTCTTTCTCCGTTCACCATTCTCCACAGGGCTGTGCAAAATATTCCAATAAAAACTTGCGATTTACTATAGAAAAAGTAAAATTTTCTAAAATAATTTCTGAGTAAAATTTACACATTGTAGACAGCCAAAATACTGATTAAAAGCACCAAACTGACATTTTGAAACATAGCAGCTTGAATCAATGTTTTGTTTTGACATTTTGATGCAAAATGTACATATTTTTGTGTGACATTTCCAAAACAAGTTGGGATTTTTTTGGTAACTGTCCTGTAGAAATGTTTAATGATTCGACAGCAAATGTCAGACTTTTAGAATTCCCATGTAACACAAATTACATTGGCTGATCAGCTCTTATTCATGCCCCTTGAAGAAGAGCTGAGCCTATCCATATAATAGAAATCTATATTTCCACACAAGAAGTTTCAGTTCAAATTTGAGTTCTAACAGTCTCACATAATTATCCTTTTTGGCAAATTCTGTAGAGAAACAGAATTAGTATTTTTCAGTATTTTGTCACTTAGAGGTATTTTGGAGGTAACAGCAAATTAGAGAGAAAAAAAACCATAAAAATCATATTTAAAGAGGAGTCTCGGAAATTATTTCATTAGCTGAAACTGGAAGTAATTCTTTTTATTTAGTCAAATGCCATATTGCCCCCACCTAGACACAAGGAAAATAAATCATCACAAAAGAATTCTATCTTTGTCTCAGTGCAATACATCATTCTTTTCTGGCTAGTGAATAGGTGTCCCAGATGTGGAAGCTGTATGAGGCTCTCTTCGGCTGAAACCAGTCTTGTTACTAAATACCAAAGCTGAAACACTGGTTTTCTAGTACTGCACACAGGTCATATTTAAACAGATAAAAATCACAGCAAAGCACCACATTTTTGCAGGCAAGTTGGTTTACCCAGCTGAAAATGGGTAGATTTGAGCAATAAAGAAATATACACCTTTAAGGAGGTAAACAGAGCAGAACATGCTGTTAGAGGCTAGGATCTCCCAGAGTTGGTTCAAGAGTTAGATTTTGGTTCCAGTAATGACTGAAAAACTGGACTCTGAATTCTCAGTCTTTGGCAATTGCTGACCGGAGAGGGAATTTGATTGCCTAAACAGAATCACTCTGACAGATTTCTGGGTTTCATTTAGTTTCTTCTGTACAGTTGCCTAAATTCACATAAATGAATGCAAAAATAAAAAAGTCTTAATATTACTGTTTCTTTGGCAAAGAGAAGCAAAACCAAGTCATTTTCTCCATTTTTGTTTTCAGATATTCTCACCAGAGATTGAATTGCCTTTTTTTTTTTTAAAAAATCCAGATCCACAATATGTTTATTAAAAAAATAAAAAAGGCAAGAACCAACATGAGAGAACAATAAATCTGTTAGAAATCCACTAGTAATGTGAAAAGCAGTACTAGCTGTGCTCTGCTGAAATGGTTAATAAGAAAAGGAAAAAAAGAAAATGAGACCCTTTATTTTAGAGAGCATACATTTATGCAAAGAGGATGTTTAGCTGGGGGTGAATAGATGAGGACTTGGCTAGTTATGAACTTGTAGAATAATCATGGGAAAAATGATGAAGTGTTCATAGTGGTATAGTAATGACATATATAAAGCAAATGTGTTATGATTAGATCAAATTGCAAAGAGAAATGAGTAAATGTTGAGAACAATGCCTTGTTCGATGTGTAAACAACACATCTCTCTCCATAGCTGGGGTTGTTATAAGCAAGCAAGAGTTAAAAATACAAGAGCAATTTTTAGAGGCAACCTCATGACTGGCAATCAGTGCTAATAAGATTCTTTTCCTCTTGCAAGATTCACAGAAAGCCCTCAATCCATGCCGAGCACATTCAAAGGCAAGGGACTAAGCGCTCCCCTTACAGGTTCATTATCATTCGCAGGTTATCCCAAGCCAAGTGAATCAGGAAAGCAAATGAATTAGTGAGAATTAAGGAGCCTCTGTGGTCTGAACCCTCTCCAAATCTCAGCTAAGATGAAAGGTAGACGCTGATGTCTTGTGTCCCAGGGTTTTCAGAATTGGAGCCCCAGCGCCGAGCCGCCTCCTCCAGAGCCTTGCAGAAATGTGCAGGCAGTTAATGTTGCCTAACGTCTCCTGACCGTGGGTTCAGCCATGTGGGAAAAGTTTTACGAGGCTGCAAAAACCAAACCCCCTTTCACTCACAATTAATTACAGGAGAGTTGTTATAGCACCTTGCTGTCAGTGCGTCCAGTGAAAGCGCACTTTCTTCTCATCTCACTCAGTAATAATCAAAGATGCTCAGGTAATGTCTTAGTACGTAATAATATCAAACAGGGTAGTTAAAGGACAGATCTATAGCACAAAGAAACACTAACAGTAGTGTTTCATTGGAAGCAATACCTTAAATTATAGGATTTGTACCTGACACGGGTTGGGATCTCTAGTGTTTTCCTCCCTATTTTCATTTGTCTGAAATGATGCAGTACCTGACAAGCTTTTAATCATATACCTGTTTTTAATTGTTGTGATACAATGATCTTCTTAGGGAAGCTATGGCCTTTAAGTACAATGGTCTGGAAAGATTTCAAAGGAAAGCAGTTTGTTTTCATTAAATACTTGTTACTGTTAATTATATTTGATCATTATAGAGAATACCCTTTAATTAAAGAAGCATGCCATCTAGAAAAAATATTTGATTTCCAAAGGATAACAGTATATTTTTGCATTTGTAAGTAGGGGGTAGAAATATGAACTGAAAAATATGTAGATATATTTGTCTGTGTGTCTGTGTGTGTTTGCACATGCGTATAAATAAAATAGTATTGGTTTTGTGAGACTAGAGGTTTGAAAGGAAAAAGAAATATATTGAAAAGAATTTTTCCAATTCTGATAATGAAATTATATTTAAACAGCTATCTTGGATGATATCAGATGACACCTTTATGACTGTTTGAAATTACTTAACATAAGTAATTATCTACATAACATTTGGCAAATGACATTAACCAGTGTTTTCACAGCCTAGGTTTGTATCAACATTTCCATCAGATGTATTTCTCTACCATGATTTTAATGTCATCTCTTTCATGAGTGTGAAGAGTCCAGTATGAAATTCCATGGTTTTCATAATAAATGTATGGGTTTAATTTTATTTTTTTTGCAAATGATAGTTTTTCAAGATTAGTTTAAAGGAAATTAATAGAAAGTGAAGGCTAATAACTCTGCACATGTAACTGAAGTCTTGAATTCATGTGCCAATGTACATAATTGTTGCTTTAAACAATCATGTAGGAAAATTTTCTAGTTTTTACTTCCCCTCTTTATATAATTCCTGACTCATGACCTCCTATCTACCAGTCAGGCTTGATGTGTAAGACTGTGTCTCATTTATAATAATCATGATCTTTAGAGAGAGATCGATTAAAATATTATGGTTCTTTTAAAATCAGAATGCATATCAAATGAAGCTTCACTTATAAAATAGAGAAAAAGCTCAGGGTTTTGCAGAGTCTCTTCAGTGTGAATAAGATGTTGTAAAAATCTCTTAATATTCAAAGACAGTTAATCATTAAAGAGGCAAATATGTTAATAAGTTTTTATCACAATTGAAAATGCTGTTAATGGTTCTCCGGATTACACTGTTCTATATACACTGCATTTAACACGGTTAACAAAATGAGTCCCTGCCCTGAAATTTTGGTGTTTTCCTGAAAACCACTCCCTCCAAAATAATATCTAGTTTAAATATAAAAGCTAATATAATTTAAAGAGATGTTTTCCTTTTAGTATGCACTCTAGTTGTTATAAAAAGTATTTTAAAAACTGCAAAATATTTTAATCCTTTCTCTTATTTTCACATAATATTGCTGAATGGAAAAACCCCAACATTATTTAAACTGAGGTTGAAAATATCAGTCTGAGGCTTCAACGCTGGACAATCTCTTTTTCTTTTCCTTGTACTTACAATTAAATCTTTTTTTTCTTTTTTTTTTTTTTTTTTAGGAGGGGGGAGTGTGAGGGGCTGAGGAGGAGGGTGTTAGTAATCCCAGCCACTACACTGTTTGCAAAGAAAATGCTCTGAGACTTAATGGAAAGATAAAGGTGAACTGCAGGATAGTGTTACAATTCAACAAATCTCATTCTTAATTCTTTAACATTGCAATGCTGTTCGTTTCCTAGTATCTTTTTTATTTGCACTAAGCCTTGTGCATTTGTACACGGAACACATTTTTCTGGTTTTTAAATTAGATGAAAAAAACACTTCAATTGATATAATTCTACCCTCTCTTCCTAAACCTCTGTATCGTGAGAGGATTTTATTAATTGCATTTTTTAATACTGCTCTTGTTTTCAGTCAGTTTCCTCTAGGTTAGCTTATGTAGTGCTTTTAGTCAATTCTATTTATGTTATCCAAAGAAATATAGACAGCAGATACAGGTAAAATCCTTTGGAGAAAGACTAGAGCCTATGACAGAAGAAAAAAAAAATCCAAACCTAAACAAAAAACAATTAGAACAATTTCCCAGCCAGTACCAGCCTAAAAAGAAGCAAAGCACACAATACCCTCAAGTGTGCGTGCATGTGTGTGTGGGAAGAGCTTCATAATACCAATATTATTTAAAATGGTGTGAATCTGCGGCAGCCTGCAGCAACAGCAGCCTCAGCCAGCCCTGCGCTAGCGAGGCAGCGGGCCCTGCCCTTGTGCTGGCCACAAATGACCACTGAAATCCCAGAGGCACTCTTGAATTTCTGCATTCTCATTTCATCAGCTGAAAAATATCTGTCACTCACGTCCCACACTGGGCAAAGTGACACCTGCCAGTCTCAAGAACAAGGACAAATTAATGTTTCTCCACCAACTGTGTCTCAGAAATGAGTGGCGAGCGGCGGCCGAGCAATCAACAGCTCGAGTACATTGTTAAAGTTTGCAATGCATTGCTGGGGGTTCCTCTCAGACAAGGTAATTTGCAGCAGCTGTTGTCGGTTTGTGCTGTTATTGAACATGTGTTCTGCTAATTTCCCTCCTAATGAATCTTTTAAAAATATTTGCAAATTGTGTGCAAAATTGCATTGCCGAGCTCTCATGAAACTGCAAAACAAGGCGGCTCGTTTTAAACAATGCTTGGGAGAGGCAGTGCAGCAGCTGCCAGAGGAATGTGTAAGCCAGGCACTCACCTTATCCGCTCCATCTTCCTAGAAATCACTCAGAAATATTTTGGATACTAGGTATAAAATCTTAAAAAAACCCAAACAACAAAAAACATTTCTGATGTCTGTCATCATGTCACATCGTGTTATGCGATATTATATCTGCTTGTGATGAGATGCAACATGACAGGATGTAATGCAATGTAACATATAAAAAAATGTAAATAATCCACTTTTGGGGATTAGATATCTGCTGTCAATTCCTATAGCAGGAATCTGAACTGAATTTATTGAGGCGGATGGGAGCTCAGCGAACACCAAACTGTGTGTGGTGTTTGCAAACCAGGACACATCACAGTTCACTGCCTCTCCCAATTACTTTTGGATAATTTGGCTCATACATGACTGTATTGCGATGTTAAATAGAAGTTCTTGTGGTGAACAGTCCTGTGACTCAATAATTTCGTTAATTATCACTGCCTACACCAATCACTTCGATGATGCCTTCCCATGAGTGCTGGTTTGTATATTTTAAAAAATAGGCGTTGGAAATAGAGGTAGTGTTTTTCATAGTAAAACACACTGTGTGAACACAAAATTGTGTAGTAGGTATGACATAACTGGGGGAAAAATCATTCCTCTGGGCCAAATAAGAGACAGCTCAGGACAATGCAGCTTCTTGAGGTCTCCCTGAGGCTGGAGACCTTCCTTCCTTTGGTGGTGCAACCATATCTCTCTGTAAGTTACTGACTAAAAAGCACCTACATTTTAGAATTGGACAGGCTTGGCACCCTTGTCTCAAAGTGGAAGTTCGCCAGTGTTCTCTGCCAGCTCTGGAAGAGTGGGCTTGGGTCCAGAGCAGAGCCCTGAGTAGGCTGTGCCCGCCCATGGGAATGCCAGCGGGTGTCTGAGGAACCAGAGGGCTATGCCATGGAGAGTGGGTTTTTGAAGTGGTGGTGAAGGTAGCCTGACTGGTCTGGGGTATTCTGTAACAGTGGGGAGATGGCTTTTGAGGTGTTGCACCAGGTACTGATGATTTGATGAAATGAAAAGATCTTGATTTACCTTCACATATCCATGGGTAGGGAAAATGGCTTATCACCAGCAGTAGGAGGGATGCAGAGGGTAGCAACCCGGTCCTCTAACCCTCTCCCAGCACAGCCCGGGTCTCCCTTCTCCTCTGCCCCTGCTGACTCACTTGTGGCAGCTGCATTCAGACCAGAATTCACCTATTTGTGTATCCAGTGCCAGGGAATAAAAAATCTAAGCCGATGTATTTCACTGGTAATTGTTAATTGATGTTTTAGAACTTGCTTTTTATTCTCTTTCAACAGAAAACAAAAAGACACATTGTCTGAAGCCTTGTCTGCACCACAGGTACTCCGCAAAAATATCTCTTCACCCCTACAAGGGCTTCACCCCCACTATGTTAGGCTGTTCAGGGAGCTCGAGGAGAGATGAGTGGAGCATTTTAAGTACTACGTTTTTTCAATGTGCTCTAAGCAGGGTTAGATAACATGATATATGTAAAGCCCCATTCTCTATACCCTCGAGGGTAGCCCACCTTGCTAGCACCGATGCCATTGAACCTGTATTAGCAGCAGTGAGGGGTGGCTGTAAATTTTGCCACATGTAGACAAGGCTTACAAGGTAAGCAGGCAGACCCCTGGCTGCAACCGCATGCCTGGGAATGGAACCTTTTATTTGCTGTCATAGTGATGACTTTTAATTGTCCCAATAAACAAGCTTTTAAAAAGCTTCTAAAATGTTCTCTAATAACACACTTTGGTCTTTAGCCATAGAAATGCAGAAATAATTAGAAGTGCCATTGTGTACAGTGCCTTCTGGACTGGGCTGAAGGTGAAGGAGAAAGTATCATGCTATCCTTGTCAGCTGCAAGGGTAATTACTGCTGGCTGAAATTACTCAACATTTGTTTATAAGCTCCCCAGAGCATGCTGTAAATAGATTGTCTGTTATAGTCCAATCACATTAAAACGCTGCTCCTTGCAAACTGCTACCTCCTGTTTTCTGTAAGCTAGACAGAGAAAGCCTGCTGCTCACTTATTGAGCACCAAGCACTGAAGAGCTATGTTTAATGTGATTGTTTTCATTAGCTCTTCTCTGTCTGATATTACATTTATAGTTTGCTGGGCTTGAAGACTGGCATGTTGCATTGCTTTCATTTGCTGTAGTGAGAGTGAATAACTTTATTTCTGGAGGCTGTATGCAACAGTTGACAGGAATTTTGGAATAGCAAACCATGGGAATATCTACAGATGACTTGTTCTCCACTTGGGCATTGGTGGTTTTTTATTTGCCTTCTAAACCTGCACTGGTTCCAGCAGTGGTCACGTTGCCTAAATTGTCCTTTGAAGGATGAGAAGTATTTTCATAAAAGGTTAGAAAGAATGTATTTTCCTTAGCACTGAATTTCACACTACTGCATTGTTCTGTCCATTATGACCTGAGTTGTATGAAATAGTGATGCAGCCACAGCCTGTCTGTTTGATTTGCTCTCAGCATGATTTACCACATCATATCACAACAGCCCAGGTATTTCCAATAAATATGGGGACAAATTCGTCGCTGACATATGCAGAGAGAATTCCATTGCTATTGACAGAGTTGCATTTGCTCCCACCAATGTGAATCTGGCCACTAAACCGAAGATTTAGGGGAAGCAAATAGCATTTTGCAAAAAAAACCCAAAACCACAAAACAGAAGCCAACTTGCAAAGCTCAAGCACAAATACCTCCCTTCCCCATATATTAAAAATATATATATTATATATATAAAAAAATAAAGGAAGTACATATCTTTTACTGGGTATCAGAGGCAGAAATTTGTAACCCCTGTTTCATGAGTAATTCATGAGAACACACACAAAGGGTATTTCAACAGCACTCATTTTTATTTACCTCTATTATTCCCCCAAATCATTACCGATTATATATAGAGCAAAGTGTGGACCCATCATGTCACATTTATTTGAAAAGGTTGGTAACAACAAACTGCCTTTCATACTCCTCTAACTGAAAAAAAGTCTAGACGTTAGTGAATTTAACCTGATTTTTTTTTTCAAACACAGACTCTGCACTGGTGTAAATCCTCATGGAAGACATTGCAACTGCAATAGCTTACACCAACTTCTGGATTTCCCTGGAAATAACACAACAAAGCAGCAATGTTAGTGACCAGTAAAGAATTATTAAAGGAACACAGATAATTGGAAGAAAATAAATGACCTGGGTAGAATAGCTACTGTAAAATGAAGCACAGGTAAATCACTGTACTGGATACCTTCCAGCCTCATGTCCTAGGTGCCTTTCTCCCTAATTTTAACATCTGCCTAATGCTTCTGTTCTCTGCAAACCAGTCAGGAAAGGATAAGAATTCAGGTTTGGATATTCACATTTTTTTCTAACTGGAATCACTGCCTGTGGAAAACTGTCCTTCTGGGAAAGATGCTGGAGTGCTAGAAATGATGATTCAATTGGCCATTAAGATAATTCCTGGAAGTACTACTTTCTTGAGGCTGTATTTCCAGGAATGGCAATCAGGGCATCACTGCTCTGACAGTGTGATAGGTATCTCCAGAAGTGGACACAGCAGGTGAATATTTCTAGTTACTGCAAGTAACACACCACAGGTTAGATCTCATGGTTATCTTTATTTGCAAAAGCTAACTAGTGCAGCATATTGCAATCTTTTGATGATGAATTATACCAATTGTTTTGCAATAAACGAAAGCTTCTTTGCAATCCAGGTAAGATTTTTTTATGTTCCTATTCCTGCCTTCTGTGCTATTAGAGAAGCAGTGAATCTTTAAAGAGAAACTTCCTACAGCTAAAAAAGACATTAAGGGAGAAAAAAGCTGGGAGCCATAGTGACAGGTACAACTAAGGCTGTATCCTTCGGTTCCCTGGAAACCAGTCAAACACTATCTCATCTTGCAATGGTTGTGTCTGATCCTCTGCTTCAGACATCTTCCTAATAATGGCAACTACAGAGGTGACTCTCTGCAAATAAGGGCTTACAGCAACTGGACATCCATCATATATCTCCAGAGCAACATTAGACCACCCTAATGGGTACTCCCGTCTTCATTATGATATTAATTCTCTAAATTTCCAAAGTGATTTCATTTGTAAAATGACAAAGGCTGGCTGCTCAGGAGACAAAGTGTTTTCATCCCCCTCCTGCATGCTTACAAAGGCTTGCTCTCTTTAGTCTTTGGGGGAAAAGAAATTTGATAGCATCAGATCTCTTGTGATACACAAGGCTGCCTAACAGCTACACCACCTGCCAGCACCGCATGCCTGCCCATCCAGCCTGAAGATTCTAAAGCAATGGTTGATGAGTAGAACATAGATGTTGGGGGGGTTGGGGGGACTGGTGGGGGGAGAAGCTATGCAGGGAGAAAATAGAAGCTGTATAAAATACTCAGTGTGAAAGTGAGGCAGGATTGAGGGTAAGGGTGAGGTCAGAGCCAAGGCTGGAAACTGAATCAATCTGAACAAGGTTGGTTTGGTTAGATTAGGTAAAAGCATGATTTTCTCCCTGGTGTATCAAAGCCTTTGCTGTGGCTACAAATTCACTGACAGCCAACCAAAGCAAGCTTTTCACAAAGAGGCAATTCTTTCCATAGCTCCTGATCTCCAAATTCTTGAGGATTAAATAATATAGAAATGAAATTAAAAAGGCAATCAGTAAACCTGTGACATCACTAAATGTCTTGCCCCAAATAGTGACTAACTAAAGTGTCTGACTGAACAATAGTGAGGACTTAGGCAGTTCTTCAAGGGCAGTGATAATTGTAACCTGACCAGGGCATGAATTTGGAAGCAAAACAAAACAGTATTTAATGCACTGGAAAGTGTACATGACACTAATCTCACTAGGCTTTATCCTGCTTTAAGAGACTAGCCAATCTTGTAATTTGCCTGGTTCTGGGTTTCCTTTCCTTACACTGATTCAGTCCTCTTGCTGTACACCATCAAGCTTGTGCAGGCAGCGCTGTGAGAGGACACTTGTGCCAAAGAGGCTGGTTCTTCTTCCTATAAAAGGCCAACCTCAGCAAGCAGATGATTTTAGTTGCTCCTGTGAGTGCCCTTTTACGACCTCATTCCCCTTATCCTGGCTTCACTGCTAGTTTTCTCTTGTACCAACTAATTCTACACCCTCTTTAGTGATGAATCTCATTATTTAGGGACAGCACTTGGTACTGGTGTAGCTGCCTGCTCCCCAGTCTTAGGGCATCCTGCACCCCAGGTGTCCTTCAGATGGTAAGAAGATAGAAAAGAGCCTGTGGGGGATTGCAGCCCCAAACCAGATTGCCACATCTCACATGCTCCCTCCCCAGGCACAAGGACCACATGGCTTCTCTGTGCAGATGAAGATCAAGCAGCTCTTGGGGTGACTGTGCTGAGCAGTGTGACACCCAGAGTGGCATGTGGCTCTGCATTCCAGCACTGCTTTTCATCAGGTATTTACTGCAAATGGGGATTTTCATTAAATTTTATAACTGTATAAAAGTGTTTTAATTTCACAAATTTGAAAACACCACCACAAAATCTGATTTAAAACTAAATTAATTTGCAAGTTTAAAAACATAGAAGAGGATGGACATTTTTTTCCAGAGAAAGTCCTCATGTTTAGGCTAGAGTTAAGTTCCTTTTTTTCCAATTCTCTCTTTCTTTCTGACCCTATAAATCTTGCATCCTTTGCTGAACAGCCATGCAGCTTCAGCAGGAAGCAGACTGCCCCCCTCTTTTCCCTTCTCTGCCCTCCTTTCCCAAATCTCGAGCAATTTTGGCTTGGTTGTCAGAGACTGGGCTGGAGCTGTAGTTTTGAACCCACTCACACTGAGAAGGTCGCTGAACCGTAGTCAGCTCACCAGTTTCTGGGTGAGTGCTTTAACCACTGCTATAAAAGATGAGCAGCGGCATCACCACCATCCATCTTTAAAAATAAAGAGTAATCCAGTTGTCCAGCCCTCAAGGAACAAAACGCCTATGAGTCAGAGAATTTTGCTGAAGGTGGGTGTGGGTTACGTCTTAAAGCTTAACTGAAGGCTCTGTGTGCGTAGCTTAGTCCTATAGGAAATTTATTAGCCTCTCTTCATCACTTCGTAGCTGATTTGAACATCACCTCAACTCCACACACTTTCTGCTACAAATCCTTGTTTTCAGTGGTAAGTATGTGCCACAAAAGGAACCCTTGGTCTTTAATTCGGATGCCTAAATTTTCCTCAGAAATCATGACTCTCAAATGTATTGTTTTAGACGCCAGGACTGAATTGTAATGCTATAATGATCCTGCCAGATGATGACTGACTGAGCGTTGTTTCTGTGTTGGGTTTTAATAGAGATGGGAGATGGAGATGCCCAGAACCTCCTGATAATATGCCACTTTCCAGTTCCACATCTTCATTTTTCCGCACGTGAATTGTTCAGAATAAAGACATGATGGTCTGAAGTGGGTTGGCAGCTGTCCCTATCAGTTATTTATGGGTTTTTTTTAGATTTTGCATTCTATAGAGTTAAATTCAAACATGCTGTAAGAAACTCGACTGTGATTGCTTATCTCAGGGATAAACCTGTCTCCATGTTATATGCTTATGATGTTATTGATGGCCCTTTGGCCCTCAAATTAAATTATTAATGGAAAATTCTTTGTCATTTGTTTCTCAATGTCACATGAATGTAAAAGTATTTTTCAGTGCAGCTTCATGGAGAAGTCCTTCTCCTTTTGCATTGAACTTCACCTTTTCTGAAAGAGGTGTTAAACTATTATTCCTATTCTAGGAATATTCTAGTTCTCTCCCTAAGATTAATCCATTCCAGTTGCTGACAATGAAAGCTCTACTGACACTGTAAAGAATTTTTTTTTTCCTTCAAAATTCATAGGCTTGTGCCAGTTTTATGTAAGTTAGCAAGTAAAAAATCCACATTGGCATCATATGGTTTCTGTCTTCCATGGCTGCCTTCCAAAAGCTTGAAACTTCAACCTAATGTGTCACTTCAGTATGGACAACATATTGTATGATTTGTTAGGGGGACAAATATGCCATTTCCTAAGCATTTTGAATGCTCTGTATTAATCTAGCACAGAGCTAGAGCAATCATTATACTATGTTAGGCTTCCTAGACTTTACTGTAGAAAGAATTAGTTTTCCAAGGTGACTAAAATCTGGAGTATTTTTGGGGAGAGGTCTGTGCTAGGATCAAGAGGAATATTGCTTTGCTGTGATTCAGTGGGGTGAAAGCCATTGTGAACTGTGGCTCACCACCTCATTTGTGCTGAAGAAAGCCCAGACCCACAAGGAGTGTTGTGGCACAGAGATTTTGTTGTTAACTGCATATGACCTTTCTGCTTTCATGTTAGGGGACAGCAGAGCCATGACCATTTGATATGGACCATGTAGCCAGTTATGTATGGAAGTGTTGAACTGAATCTTTTCTCTTTCCAGGCACGGGGGGAAGTGAAAACCTGGTGCAAATGCTATATAGACTGCTGGTAGGCGGTTTCATAAAGACAGAAGTCACTTTTATTTGCTCTCTCCACCCAAACAGTACTTTTATTGCTGAGCCTCCACAAGGCTCAATACAGAATCTGACCAGTGCTCTGCTCTCAGATACCTCTCAAGCAGAAAACAAGTTGTTTGCCATTTTCTTCCCTTGTCAGATCAAACCAATACACATACTCAATATACCTATCTTGGGAAGTTTTCTTTATTGATGACTCTCACTTTCTCTGCAAACAATATATTTTCTGTAGTACTCGTCCAGGTAAATAGGGTTCACTCTGGAAATAGAAGGAACAGAACCATATGGGAGAGTATAAAAATGAACTGACCTGGACTACGGTTCTAAAAACATTGTAAATTGTTTCCATACCTTGACAAATGTTTGCACTGTGTAGGAATGCCTTTGTTGTTGTGACTTGTCCTCTAATTGCCTGGCACCTTCCAGGGAATGGTTCTGCTCATTTGCTACATTATAACACAGGGAGGTAGTTTGCCAGCTTGATCTGGTCTTTCCTGCTTTACCAATAGTTTTCCATTGTGTTCTTATAGAATTCAATACATGAGTAAGCTCAAAGTTTGTTCAACTTTTTTTAATGTTTGTGTGATATCTGCTTTCAATGATATTTGACCCAGACTGGTAGTGGAGAGATGCCACAACTTCATTGGACTTTGGAGCATGCCTATATGTACATGGTGTTGGTTAGATAAAAAACTGTTTGGGGGATTCCTGGTGTGGAGATCGCTGCATGCACTTATTCTTGCCCAGGCATCTCTGAAGTAACTGTGCACCCCAACCATGAATGTATATTTTAAGAAGTCACAAACCTACTACAAATACAATATGTATTGTGTAGCATAAGTACAATATGTACTGTGTAGCATAATTATTATAGATCCATATGATACATCTCTTCAGCACTCCTCTTTCAGTACATTGCCATTCAGGAACATGAGTACACTCAGAAAAATTCTGTTAGCATACATAATTTACCATAAAAAATATTGCTGTTGCATAAAAAAAAAAAAAAGTGTGTGGAGTACAAATATACTCCAAGCTTGTTGCTCTTATCCTGTATTTTTATTAACTCTGTATACAATATTTGTTTTTTGCTATTTGGAATGGTAATAACAGGAATTATGTCTCCTTCACTAAGCAAGCTTTTTAAAATATAAATAGGATTTGTATATGCTAATTAATAATGCATTGTATCTACACCAACTACTGAGTACCGTAAGCCTTAAGTGGAAAGGACTGCACATAGGCTGGTCACTTCAAATCCAAACTTGTCAGGTATTCTCTGTGCACCAGAGAAATGCTGCCTTTGAAGAAGGCTTATTTATTCTGCAGTTCAAGATGGCCAACACACAAGCATGATATTCTGCTTTTGACCTTGTAAAAATCATTTGCAGTTCTGAAAGCAGGAACACCTCATGATAAAACCATATTAAGTGATAACGACATTTTGCCAGATTGTGCTGAGAATTGCTCTGAGAGGGAGGAAGATGTTTCCATTGATTGTTCATCAATCTTCTGATTGTCTTCGAATGATGAACAGCTCAGGTTTCCAGGCCCGCATCTCTGTGGTGTGAATGTACCCCACAAGCACAGGGGAATGGGGGGATGTGGTATGGCAGAAAGGGCATCTCTGGAGCCTGGGGTGAGCTCCAGCCATGCAGACCCACACACAGCACGACATGCAGAGGACAGAGTGTGGCCTTCAGCTTTGTGTTCAGAGAAACAATATTATCAGTGTTTGGCTTTGCAGAGCCACTTGCACTACTTTCCAGTGCAGGAAGAGGAGACTGATAGTGATACTATTTACAATTCATTATGAGAAGATTGCAGAAGATTGTTGAAGACAGGAACCACTGACCTCCCATTTCCCTTTCATCTGCAGGAGTACATTCATAAACGATAGTCCACTTTAAGGACACTGGAGTGGAGAATTATACTGGGCTGCTTCTTCTACAATCTTCTTTATCTTTTGGGTCAGCAACATCACTAATTGGCACTTGACAGCACTTCCAGATACTCCTTGTGAATCTCATAGTGTGACTGATGGTTGATTACATAAAGAGAAGAATTCTCAGACCCATTTTAGTCTGTCAAAAACTAGATGCTGCATAGCATGTACCGCATCTGGCAATTCACAGCACCATGTTTGTTAAGGTTATCTGATTGGAAGAGCAGCAAGCAATGAATAAGGCAGCTAAGCTGCATGTGATAACCTCCCCACGGTGAAACTGCATGGGCTGACAGTTAGCTTCATGCTTGCCATTTTAGTATTCTGTATTTTTAAAGTGGGATAAAGTGGGAACCAAAGAAATGCTTCCCATTTCCTGAATGCACTTGCAGACAAAGATATCCCTTAATGTGCTTAACAGATTCTTTTTTATGCTGCTGAATTTTTCAAAACAATTTTTCACATCCTAAAACACTAAGAATTATTTTGATGCCTGAAAGCATTTGAGGGATGAATTCATTTTGCAGAAGAACTACTGCAACTTTTCTCTTGATGCTCAAAGTAGAATAATTCAGATTTCATACCCTTTGTTATTGGATGTCTAAACCATAGCTCTTTCTATACACTTTATAAACTAATCTTTTCAAATGCTTGTTCAAAACAGGGAAGTTAGTAACCCTGCTTTTCTAATTTTCTCAAAATATGCAGGCTGGCATATACAAAGAAAGATTTGCTATCAGCCTTAATGAGTAAAAATTATTTTATTGTGTGTGTAATTTGCACCTTCTTTTGCTCATTTTACATAGTTTCCTCAGCTGTGGACACCATGCTAGTTAACAGGAGCTTCAACAGAAAGGAAAAATCTGTATCAGAGCATGCAGTGGACTGGATAGCTCTGACCTGCCATTGAGTGATGGATGTTCTCATAGTAGCTGGGAAAAATAGCATAACAGAGAGAAATATTAGTGTTGCATTGCATACTTTTGGCCAATGTGGGCTTTGAATCTCAGATGCCCTAACGCTTGCATGCATTTCAGCACCACATACCTATGAGTGCATTACATAAATCTGAATTCTGGGCAGCTCTATGCAGACTTGCAAACCCTTCTTCTCTGAACTCTATTATTTATAAGATTAAAACCCCTGAGGTTTCAAATGGCAGGGTTATTGTCAAGTACAATGTACTTTTCATTCTGAATGGACAAAAGCCTTTGAGCTTACCTGAGTCTGCATGGAAACCTGCCTGCCTGTCCTCAGTGCTACCACATGTATTAGTGGAGGCCAATCTTTTCTCCAGAGGTGTGAGACAAGCATCCTGTAGGGCCCTCCACCTGGACCACTGGTACATGCCACTGATACGTGGAGGTGAGCTCTTTCTTTACAAGCACTGGGTGCACGCCCTTCAGCCAGGGCTACCTCAGATCTAGAAGCACTCAGAAGATGTTACTTAAGGAAATTGGTTATCCGCTTGGTTCAGATTCTGGATTTCTTTGCACTACACCCACGAACAGATGTTGAACCTCATAAATCTGTTCATTCTTAACAGCCATTCAATGAATGTGACATCAGATGGCCACTAAATATTTGCTGTGTGGTTATCTATTGTTTGATATTTGAAGGGTGTGGTGATTCTTTAATATTATAAATAGAAAAAAATATAAACAAGATGATTTCAGAAAGGCTTTTCAAATCTTCCTGATGCAGCTCTCATAACTGCTCACACAGGAATAGTTCCAAATATCCCAGCAAAATAAACATTTAAACTGTGATCAGGTATATTCAGAAGTTAATGCTTTAGAAATTTTTAAATGGAGAAGGCACCAGAGACTTCTAAGATGGCCGTTAGAGATCACATTATGAGACATTTCATCTGGGGCATTTTAAAGAACCATAGTTGGTCTTCCAAAGTGTCAAATGTCTTTCAGATGTGCTGGTGTTAATGAAACATATTCATCAATCTTTAGGGTGGGAGGTTTTTACAGCTGCTTACCATTGCTACATACGCACATAAAAATCTCCTCTCTTGTTCTCAAATCACAGGCAAGGGGAAGAAAAGAAATATTTTTTTAACCAAAAAAGAGATATGTTAGCCTCTTTGACTTGAACTGCTCCAGCAAGTGATCTCAAAAAACTGCTGACCACCCTGTTTGCCACATGTTGTTTTTTTTGTGCCAAGACTTTTAGTACTGATGGAGGCACACAAATAGAAACCAGTTGAGTTTTTATGAGATATAACTAACTAACACTTTGTTAGTTTTGTGACAAAGATAAGAGCTTTTGGACTTTGGACATAAGAATGAAATAAGTAAATAATGGTTAATATAAGAAAGGGCATACAGTTCTTATTTAATGGATTAATAAGAGCAATTAACCTTGTAGTGCATTAACATTTTAGAACTGAAATGTTTGTGAATTTTACATGAAGTGTCCTTGTAAAGGTCAAAGTCGAATTGTATTTTAGAAGACATTTTAAGCTCAAAAGTATGTATTTGCTGACATTGTCTGTCCAGAAACACTAGGAATGGCCTAAATGTAATACTAGAAAAAATAAATATGGTATGAGGTACATGGCTGATCAGTACAATTTGCAAATACATGTCTAAATTATACTGTCTAGTACCAATAGGAATTTGTTCCAGAATTAAGGGATGAGCTATTTTATGTTATTTTATGCTATCTAATTTTTTATTTTGTGCTTCAAATTCAAAGGTATTTTAAGTCAGGCATGTGATGATTATGCCAACAGACCATTGGAATCCTTATGTTACATTAAGAACAGTGACGACTGTTATGATTGTAACATTCAAAAATACAACATGTTGTAAGTTAATTTTGCTCACTTCCATGTGCCCATTCAGAAGCATAAACCAATTAAAGAACAGGCTGTGTTTATTGAACAGCCAGGAACTTGATATAGCTATAGCTTACAGATGCTTTCTATAGGCAGAGGGGAAACGATGCATGACCCAGATGGTGAACCAGAGACTGTTGTGGGGATTCATCCTTAGAAGTTTGGTTTGGGAAAGAAAAGGATTTTAGAGGTAATGTAAGAGTGAGCATTGCAGGCAGCAAAGCATGGACATTCTTTGTTTTTATAAGCAATGGTTTGGGGTGGGAGGGGTATATTTGTTTGTTCGTTTGTTTTTCTGAGCTCAGACTCATGGATGCAATTACTTTGGGGTAAGGCTTTCCTCCTTAGGAACACGCCAAGGCACTATTTAGGAGTGCAAATAAATTTTTACACTACCTTTACTGTCTTTTCCATCTTCTGGTACATACTTTAATCTGTCTGTTGGGATTTTACCTTTGAAGTCTTCAGTTTGCTGGACATGGTTCCTGCTGGCTTGGGCAGTTTCTGTGGGCTCTTCACTGCTGAGGAGTCTTTCAGAGGTGGCAATGACATGACTCTGTGACTCATTCATCTCCCTTGTCTCCTATGGCTCTATGGGGTCAAGCCCTTGGCTTTAACGGATGTTTCCTAGCTAAATCTCAGTAACAAAAAGTATTGGTCCTTACTTCGCTTGCAAGTTTTCTGGCTCTCCTCTTCTTCCCCACCTGACTGGGAAAGAGAAGAGCCCAGCAATGATTCTGAGATTAACAGAACATGCACAAGAGTCTGCTTTTTTCCCCAACCATTTTCGACTTTCTCTTTTCTTATTTGAATTCTCATATTTTCTAGAGAAATTATAATGTCTTGAGGGCAGAAGCTATGTTTTATGTGGCTACAGTGACAGAAAGCCAAGAAGGAATTAGGATGCTATTTGTTAAGTGAATAGCTTGCTGACATTTAGTTTCAAGTTCTTTAATCACTGTTTCCCTCTCTTTTCCATAAGGCTAATCCACAGTGGTCATAAGGTATTTTGTACTATGTAAATTATTAATTATTTTTCCTACATGCTTATGATGCTTCCATCTGCTCAGCTGCATGATTTAGGAGAAGTCTCCCTGTTATGTATTTATGATATCCTTGCCTAGCCCTTGAGTGCCAGCATTGAAAAACAGAATTAGGGAGCAACGAAGATAAAACTAAGTTGCAGCATTTATATAAGATAAGGAAAGCATCTGGTCATATTATTTACCATTTAATTATATATGACTGATGTGACAATATGAGCCAGCAAGCAGGCCAAGAACTGATGATACTAGAACCTGTAAAAAAGTATGTTTGAAGGAAATAGCACTCTTAACTAGCGGTCAAAACAGATGAGGAGATAGCCAAAAGCAAAAAAAAAAAAAAAAAAAAAAAAAGCTCAAGACAGCTCAGCACTCATAACAGCATAGGTCAGTTCGTGGGCACACAGGATCATATGTGTATTGCTTAGTTTTTGCTTTGTTTAGGGGTATTGCCAATTTTGCAGGCTTCAGAATGAGAATTAGACTTAGCAAGGATTTGGAAGGTGAGCAAATCATTTGCTTCACAGGCTTAGGGTTTTTCTTGCCTTCTCAGAATGATTCACTGAAGTGTACAGCATCATGCCATAAAAGTTGTGGAGATGCTTGAGGGAGAGATGCACAGACAGAGGGGGGAGCCAGTCACAAATGGGGTTTGGGAAATCCCATAATCAATAAAACAATATCACAGGAAGCATTGGAGAACAAGGTGGGGGTTGGGGATGGAAAGGGAATTCAAGTGTGTTCTTTAATAAACCCTACAAATGTAATTTAGGAGGACTCTACTAAACACTCAATCCACTTATTGAAAATAAGATATTTTGATAGCTTCAGACATCATCTCTTTGCAGATTACCTTGGAAAACCTGTCTTACCTGTACCATAATTGGTTTGTTATCATTATATAGATATTGAAAGTTCTTTGGTGTTGAAAATAAAGCCATTGTAAAACAAGCTTGACATAAAATTAAAATCTGATAATCAACACATCGTAAAAATTTTGGACTTAGGTAGATTTCACAATTACAGAAATATCAACATGGTAGTAGAACTCTTTATGAGCTGGAAATTCTCTGCAGCCTTTTCCCTTCCTACCCCTATGTCTGCATATTTTACTCCTTTTGGTTGTGTTAAGAACACTGATTTATGGAAAAAAAATTTTCTCTGGAAGAAGAAAAAGTTGGGAAATTTTCTTAAGCCAACAGTACAATTTGAGAGGACCATCCCAAAATGTAGGAAACCAGAGTTTAAATTCCAGTTTGAACAGCCCAGTAGCATCTCAAAATCACATGACACCAAAATCACTTCAGCTAAAAATCAGTGGAATAAAGTCTTCTGCGAATGTCGTTGCACATGGCTGGAAGGAGCTGCAGGGGGGCAAATCAGGTCTCATAGTAAGCTCAGTAAAAACTTTCCCATAGCAGTTAAGAGACGAGGTCCAGGCAGTTTTCAGAAAGGAGCACAATGTCTCCCTTTTTTTTGTGAGCCTCGTTGAGTATTTTGTTGCTAAAGCAAGCAGACACCTTTATCTAAACAGCTAAAGCCACATCTCAAAAGCTAATCTGATTCCAAATTGCTCTGTACCCACAGTGAAGGCATTGAACAACATTGTCTCCTGGTGTGTTTATGGTATGTGAACAATGAATCACCTGAAGGACAATGGTGAGTTCATGATTATCCATTGTTGTATGGTCTTATCTAATAGCAAGCAAAATATTCAGCAGAATTCCTTTGATGCCAATTTGTTACTTGGAAGAGAAACTTGTATTCAGGAGATCAGCAGTAGGTAGTAGATCAGAATTTGACATTAAGAATTTTTTTTAATGAAGTATAGGAATCTACTCCTTTTCCTAAAGAAAGGGGCTCACCACTGAACCTATCTCTGTGACAAAAGGAATTTTCTCACCATTACCAGCACCTTCTGAAAAACTCTGTTTTCAAAGGATGTTTCTGAGGATGGAGACAGACCTTACTGAGAGACACTTGGTCTTGCCTGCTGAATTCCCAGAGACTTGCCCTGGCAGGTTCAGACGACCACATTCCAGTGAGGTCCTCTGAGAACCACTCAGCATTGAAAATATTTCAAACCTAACTAGAGTTGGGGTTTTATCTTTCTAGTCTCATCTCAAAAATAAGGTCAGCAACCCTAGCTTTTATTCTACTTTTTAATGAAACCTGCTGCTAGAGTCACGCCATTTTCCTGTTCTAAGTTTTGAAGATGGTAAGCATAGGCAAACAACCCAACATATCTTTGAGTTTCCACTCCTGTTTAGATGCCTCTCTGTCTTGTCTTCCTAACCTCTCCTACTCTCCACAGGTAGAGTCAATCTGCAGAGCAAAGATTTTTCAGTTCCATTTTTACATGCTTTGTGTTTCCAGCTAATTAAACTGGCTTTTAAGTTTAAATGTAACAGTACTACTGAGGCAGTTATAGAAATAATAGTGTGCTGCACTGGTGGTGTCAAAAAAGCGGTACTGGCTCTTGCACAGGAAATGTTCAAATTAGTAATATTAATTACAGCAGTTGCTACAGGCAATCTACAAACAAAAAAAGAACTCAAACTAAACTGGGAAATACCATTTTTAAAGCCAAATGCAATTACTAAGAGAGCATTTCAGGTCCCTAGTGGGATGAGAGGTATGGGCATGGGGCTAGTGGTGTTCATGCTGGGTTGTGGGTGAAAGGGAAAATTGAATCCTGTAACTATAGCAAAGATTAATTCCATGGTATTATTTTTAGAGAGCTTGTCTAATTTTCGGCATTGGTAACTGCCCAAAAAGGCAACAGAAACTGCTGCAGTATAGTTATGGCTTTCTCATGTAGTTTGCTATGTCAAAAGGATGATAAAAGGAAAATAATAAATGCCTTTGAAGGGTCTCAGTGACAGCCCCATAGTATCAGGGAAGCTGCTTTGGCCCCACTGCCATCAAAATCTACCAGCCATGAGGTCTACAGCACTTGTGGGACACCTGGAATAACAAAGGAGGGCATCTTTGGCTTTATTCGAGCTCACTATTATCTATGCATTTTGAAGAGAAAATTCAGGTGTTAGGAGATGATTTCGAAAATATCAAATGAAGTTACACTTACTAGTGTGTTAGATCAAATTTTTAGCTATTTCTCCAATCAACATTTATTGTATGACTACATCATAATAAAGATTTCAGAAATACGATAAAGCTGTACATTTGCAGTAAACAGAGCACCTGTGTTGATTAGAAATCTGTGTACTGAGCTCTATCTGCATAGACATTTGTCAGTCAAACAGATGTCCCTATATTAATTCTCTTTTTCTAATTGGAAAACGGAGGTGAAATGGCATTTATATCATGACTATTATGTGACTGACATATGTCTAGGGTGAAGCAGAAGCACAACATACAACCTTTGTAACAAGAAAACAAACCAGTGAAAAAGTTGAGTCACATGAGGCTCTGCTTGCTCTTTTAACATTTAAAGAACAGCAAGGGCAAAATTTGTAGAAATACTGGTCATGTTGAAGACCTAATTGTGGGAAAACTCTAGTCCTTATTTTCAATAAAATTTGTGCACTTATATATTGGCCTGGTGTTTTTGGTAAATACATACACAGATCTGAGATGTGTGAAGTATGTGCTTTTGGACATTATTTATTGCTTTTAGATTTTAGCTTTAGCAATTAGTTTAAAATTTCATTAAACCAACAAATTATCTTCCAGAGTAAATTAATATCTGTCTATAAATTCATAGAAAAAGGTAAGGAAACACATAGTTAATGCAAAAATAAAATAAAGGATTAAATATAGAAAAAGGAGGTGCATTAATATAATATATCCAGCTTTTTTTTCTCAACGCTGAAGGTCTGAAGTCTGAGCCTTTTTGAAAACATCCTGTTTTCTACAAATAACCAACACAAGCCCACTCAGGCTCATTTTTAAATTGGACTTCTCTGAATAATACTCTAATTTTCATACGAAAGCTGTAGATTTCTCCAGTTAGTTTCTTTAATGTCATTGAATTTTCTCAATTTTTAAAATATTGCTGTGTTTTTTAAATAATGAACTAAACAAACTCATATATAGAAGTGTTCCACAAATTTAAGAAATGCTATAGATGATACAATTGCCACATATTTAGGTCCATAACTTTCAAGCCTTTGCTTTGGTAGAAATGAACCGGCAGCAGGAGAAACTGTGGCAGGTTGTCAATGCCTGCTAAGGATAAGAATAGCTTTATAATTACATGTTTTCTTCTATCCAGATAAAGATGGCTTTGAATTATCCATTTTTTTCCAGGGTGCTATATATTTAAAACATGTAGGAATTAAAACATGAAAACATACTGCCTTTTGAAGCAAATTAGCAGTAAAAAAAAAAAAAAGGCAGAAAAACATTTCCTTTTTCCTGACTGGCTTGCAACTAATGTGGGTTTCTTGAAGTTGTACATGCCCGCAGAAAATGATAAATATATTGGAAAAAGAAAGCGAAAAATGAAACAGTAAGCTGGCCACATAAAGCAGCTGATGTAAAGATGGAGAGACATAGCCATAGAAACTAGTCACATAAATAGTCATGAAATGAAAAGTTTCAGATTTGTATTGAAGTAAAAAAAAACTACTTAGAGAAAGGCCAACAGGCCAGACTAAATAATCCTCGACTTAACGTCCAATTCTGAATCACATATTAGCTGCAGAGATTTTAATGTAAATATGCCATTACACTGTCATTACAGTGATCAGGCTGCATGGCTCACAGGTCACATCTCAGCCACTGTTAATTTTGCAGGCAAAAGCTTTTTTTCTCTTGAAATGTTAATAACTTTCTATTAGTTAATGTAGCGTGACTAAAATTCAGATTAGATATAATTCATTTTAATATCTGTGACTGGCTATCCCGATCATTTAGCAATGGTTTCCAGCTGAATACAAGATGCTAAATTGGACTCATTTGCATAGCCCTGTTAAAGCAATGCCATTCTCTAAATGTAGGCATCTTCAAATTAATTTAAAAGATTTTTTTCTGGTTTTGCTACCAGGATAAAATCTTTTGCTAACAACTAATTGAAGTAACTATGAGCCTAAGACACAACCTTACCTTCTTTTCTCAGTAACAAATGACTAGTTAATATCATTAACCAGTAAGGGGGAAAAATCCACAGTATTTTTGAGTGCTAAAAGGGCCTAATTTGGAGCTGCTGGCAGACCAACCACCACTATTTGCCAGCATTGAAATAAATACCCTTTCTTACTCTTAGGCGTACTTAGCTACATTGTTGTATGTCAAAAGTTAACACTGGACTGCATTTGCAATGATCACCAAATCCACTGGCTTTATTTAAAGATCTGCTGTAAAACACACATTCATTTAAGGTACAGTTGAGCTGAAGTAGGTAACTCTCAGGACCTTCACTGTACCTAAAAGAGTTCAGCACACTGGAAAATGTGGGTTCCTATTAATCACTAATATTCTTCCCTAATATGCACATATAACACCATTTAACAGTAATGGGAGATACATTATCTCCACAAGGAGAGAATGGCCCTCCAACTTATCAAACCCTGTCTTTTAACTCATTTCAATAAACACCTATGTGGGTTTTTTTCTGAGACAATGGCTTAATGTAATCTTGAAGAAATATGGTCACAACCCTTTTTCTTTTAAATTAAATACAAATAAATAAACAATTCTATTACTTATATTGTATTAGTCAGTATGAATCACAAATTTGGCATACAAAATATATTCTGGCATCCAATTGAGAGTAATGCCTTTTGAATACTAATTAGACACTCACATATACAAGGACATAAATCAACTCCGATTTTTTTATTATTTGCATTACCTCAGCACCTAAAAGCGCTCGCGTCAAAGCCGGGAGCCCCATCATGCCAGTGTGTGTGCAAACACATGCAGTCACACTCTGAGGAGGATCAAAAGAAGCTCGATCAGAGTCGAGATGGTTCTTTCTCCTCATTTACATACATGTAGCTGAGAACAAGGTCAGAAAAAACCAGAGTAATGAAAGTGTCGTGGACTGACACTGCATCAGATTATGTAACTGTAAAATTCTACATTCTTCACAGTGAAGGAATTTACCCATCTTTAATTTAAAATAATTGAGGGAAGTGGAAGAAATAGTCGAGGGTGAAAATAGTGGTTAATATGCTTTCATGTTTCTTTACAGCTCTGAAGTGTTTGATGCCTCTGCTATACAAAGCAAAAGACGACTCAGCTGCCACTAAGATTGCATAGCTCTGTGGAGTTGTCAAAAATCTTTTACAACAGTTAAAAATTAAAAATGTGTAAAAATAGTAAAGGAAAAAATTTACATAGATTCACTTATAGGGCAGAAAATTATTGCTATTGTTTTCCTATTGTTGGTAAAAGCACAGTGGCTATTTATTTAAGAATGTAAATACAAAGTATGAAAAATCCTGATCTGTCAGTCTTGGAGCTTCACGTCTCTGGAAGAAAACCGTGCAGTCTCAGTGTGAGGCACCACCTGAGTACCAGATATATGACAATCGTGTATACAGTGGGGAACTGACACATGATACTGTCAAATCTGCTGATTATATTTATATATACGTAATATCCCTCCACCTTTTTCTCAGCAGGGAATTCATTCAGACAATTTAAATGTGATTTTTTTCTATCTATCTTGTCTACTTTCACTTAAAAACCACAGTGTGTTCCAGAATGCTTTGGCTGTTCAAGTTTTAAGTGACTACCAGCACTTTCACTGGGAGTCTTTTCTGATTCCCAGCTCAGTTTCTTTCTGTCAGCTGGTCATAAAACTACCCATCAAGTTCATGAAAATACTTATGTGCAGATATGCTTTTGCACTTAAAATGAATTTGCACCCATTTTTACACGGGAATGAAACTTTCATGTGCAGGATTAATAGACAAAAATGTATATCACTCATAATTAACCAGCTACTTAACCAACCTTGAGTCTGGGGTTTCTTTTTCATATTTCCTCCATAAAAATTGGGGGGAAGGGATGTTGTTTGTTTGTTTATTTGTTTGAGGAAGAACATTTAAACTCATGGGTAGAATATTAGCAAACATAAATTAGCTTTTGCTGATGCAAATATTAAGCTTTATGTCAATGATGACTAATATTGTAATAGTAGAAATAAAAAATCTTAAATGAACAAATTATAATATACATTACAGATTTAAGGCAAGGTAAAATGGAGACCTGAATATCCCAAGCTTCGAGAAAGTTTAAAAATTTTTATAGCCTAGAAGGATTCAAGAGATTATTTGCACTAGATAACCCTGATCTTCTGTTTGAGAATAGTTTTGAATTAGCAATATTGTTTTCAGATGTCTTCCTAAATTCATTGTTCCATATACCTTGGTTCTATTGTCAGAAATTTGGAGAAAAAACTATCGCAGCAGGCAGAAATGAGCAGGAAGAATGTCGGATACATGAAAACAGATAAACCAAAGGCAATATATTCCTTTCTGAACCTATTGGGCAGCCACCAATAGCACAGAGGATAGCACACCTATTAGCTGTACTCCTCCAACTCGTACAAACTCCTGTTGCCGAGCTTTTCAAGGGTTGTGCTGGTTCTGGTCTGCCTTTCTCTCTCCAGAACTGTGTTAGATAGGATTACTGCTAAGGAAGCCCAGATGAGCTTCATGTTGGATGGGGAGAAGAAGGCTACTTCTAAATATTTTAATTGCTTCCACTATGGCTGGGAGTAAAAGGCTTACAAATGGCATTTCTTATCAGCAAGCACAGCCTCAAAGCACGTCAATCTGTTTTACCTTGTCAGTGAGCGAAAGGGCTTAGGCACAACCCAATTTTACGTTGACTAAGTTCATTGTTCTGTTCCAATGTTGCCATTTCTATTTTTCTCTGAGGTTATACAATTTCAAAATTATTTTGTATATATTTTATCTCTTCTATTTTTCATAGACCAGCCAGATGATTTGTCAGTAATTCACTAGGAAGAAGGAAGGTAACAGTAACTGCTGTCTGGGATGGGCTGTGATAAGAAGTAAGGGCTGGATTAAATTCTGCAGTGATTGACCCTAGAAAGTTCACTCTCTTGCTTCAAGACCATTTCTTTTACACAGTCAAAAAGGCACCACCCTTTCAAAACAGCAGAAAATGTAGAGCTCTTCATTGTGTTTGTGCATTTATGCTACATTCACACCAGGTATTCCATATAGGAAGTGCTTTGGGGCACAGGTGTCTTGGTTCACTGGTTAGTTTTCGTAATCAGAAAAGTGAAACAAAACCATGTAAATTAGCCAGTCAGTCGGAACTATCTCTGTATAGCTCAAATTACTCCAAATAATCTGAAGGAATTTTTATCAGTCCCTTCATTTTAAAATAACGTGTGAGGCAATCATGACCAGTTTATGGATATTTTTTTTAGTAGCAGAAACTAAATTCAGCAGATAAATTATGCATTACAAATTATTCCCCCAGGATCCAATTCAGAATGCTATCATATTGCAAAATTCCAGGCTGTATTTATATCTTTGTTTGGCGATGGAGACATAACAAAGCACTGCGAGCACTTTTCCTAGAGCTTTTCCAGTATAAGTCCAATGGTTAGCAGCTGGTCTTTCATGTTGTGTTTCCAGCCAACCTGCTACAACCTACTTTTCCTCAAAAAGGTGGCTTCTTTCATAATGCATAAGGCATAAAGACTTTTGTGGCTCTCTTCTGGACTCAAGAGGGAGATTATTCCAGCTGCCTATATCTAAAGTCTGTGCTCAAGTGCAGAGGTCAGAGAATTCTCCAGCCAAGAGCTAATACAGCTTGTTGTGCCTTCTGAGATTTCTGGTTTAGGAACACAGTTCTTGCAATGTGACTCTGGCTGTAGAAAGAAATAGGCTCTTTATACCACATTTGAAAAATAGCATCCTTTGTCTACCTCCTAAATTGTAACAGGAATATATAGTTAAGTGCTCAGCTTGTCCTTTTTTCTAGATCTATATCCTCTAGGGCATTGAACTGAAGTTACTTGTGTCTCAGATCAAAGTCATTTCACTTAGAAACTCAGGTTGAGCTTGAAGGCACAGTCTCTTAAGTGAAGGTCAATGGTTTATCCATTACAGCACCCAACCTCAAATTATTTTTGCAATTAGTAATATTTATATCTGTTTTTATAGTGTAAAAGAATAAAGAAAGGATAGTCAGCATTTTCAAGAAATACAAGTTAAAGGTGTCCTATCATTTAAAATGATATATCATGTTAGAAAGGAAACTTAAAAGCTGGCATATGCAATCTAAAATTAAATACAGATTTTGAATTTCAGGCTGTGAAGCTAAAAAGATCAAAGGAAACTCTTTACAGTTCTTCGGAATTTGGTATTATACTTCCCAGGAGGTCATTTACTCCCATAATTTAGTCTGACTTATTTTGGCTTCAGTTCCATTAAAAGTATGTAGCAAAAAGAGGGCCTCTTTTTACTTTAATTTTTAACTGCAACCTGTCAGTTAAAGGAAAAAAAAAAAAAAGAGTGTCTGGAAGAGGATGATCTACAGAAGCACTAATAGCTTTCAAATCTTTTGACTTTTTGAGCCTCATATGGCTAGAAACTTATCTGGAAAGATTGTATTTTAACCCTTTTGACTGTTCTTGGACATAATGTGTGCTTTTATTGAAAGGGAACTTATTCACTGACCTTGAACATATTCTGTCATTTCCACAATAACATCTCCCTTGACAGCAATGCCTTGACTTGTTGGACAATATAATAGGAGGACCCAAAGTTAAAGGCTCCTATAGGCAGACATGAAAAGAACACCTTTGGTAAGTCAGAGAGGTATCCAGAAGTTTACCTACTGTCTGGAGAAACCCAAAAATGAGCAGCATACCTGCTGGGATGTGAAGGCAGTGCTGATGGGGCTGAACAGACTACAACATAGTTTTATTTCACTGCATTTTGGGAGCAAGAAAAGCAGCAGTAGTTTCAAAAATATAAGGAAAATTTGAAAGAGCTTTTGCCTTTCAGAGAGATGTGTTACAGTCCCGAGGCCATTATTTATTTTACCTATACCAGTTTCCACAAACAGGACCTCAAAAAATAAAAAATAAGAGGCAAAGGTACTTTATCTTCTAAGACCACATTAAGACCACCTGGTGGGAGCAGCAGAGGTGGTATCAAAGTGCTGTGTTCTGAACTAGAAAGTCATCTTCCCCCATCAGCACCGCCCCTTTTTCCACTGAGGAATGTAAAGAGATCGTACAACAGCTGAATTTTCTGCCTGCAAGATGTTGGCCATGGTTAGACTCAAGGCTGGGGAACGAGATAGAGGGATCCAGTTTGTGAAAGGGTTTCCCTCTGCTTGACATTCATGCTTTCCACTGATTCTGATGAGAGTCCCATCAAAACCACCCAAGAGCTGTATGATCTTATTATGTTCTATACTGTAGGATGTATTTGCAGAAAGATTCATAGGGACCCAGCCGTAGGAGTCATGTCCAATAATGCAGTATGTGTATAGATACAGTCTTCATGTTTGGATCACATCATTTCATTATCACATCGTTTCATTATTTTCTCATCTTACGCTGCAGCAGCTGTTTTGTAGCTAGTTCACTGGGATGCACACATTGCAAGGTGACTCTTCTTCATTCAGTCTTTCTTTCCTTGTTGGTTTTCATTTACTGTCTAAATTGTTACAACTAGAAGTTTTTGAGAATTTTTTTTTTTCTTCTCTGTAACGTGATAGGTAAATAAAACTTCAAACCAAAAGTAGCCTTGGACCATAAAGAACATGATAGACTAGTCTGTTCACTGGCACTTGGGAAAACTGAGGCTCTTGCTGTTCCATTAGAGTAGACTAATGATGGTCTAGTGTACACTAATAATTTCCTGGCAAGATATGTGCTTGAAATATCTTGCTGTATGATTAATGCTTCTGAAACATAACTGTTTCCATCTGACAGAACCAAATGGATTAGAAATGTTACAAATGCCTTTTTTTTTTTTTTTTTTTTGTGGTAAAAGAAGTAGTGGCAGTAAAGAGGTTAATTCTTCTCTTTTCATGAAGGTATCTTCTTAGAAAAGAAGTGATTAAAGGAGTTTCTTTTTTGGCATAAAAGTGTTTTTCTAATCTTGTTGAAGTGCCTAAAATGTGTTTGAAGAGCCAGATAAAAGCATGGACTACTTATTTAATGAGTTACCAGTTTTTATTTTATTTTTACATTCCAGTGTTTATTTTGCTTCTGTCATTGAAACATATTTTCTTAGAGTGTCTTTTCCTTCACCACAATCAAGAGGCAATAATGATACAAGATATTTAGGATGACTTTCAGCATTAGGTACAAAAGAATAGCTCTTTCCCAAACTTGCACAACTGCAGAGACTAAGCCAAAAATAAACTCTCATTTTTAAAGAATGCTAGGCATAATTTCAGCACATTCTGATGAAATCAGAATTTGTGGTGCAATTTCCCAGCAAGTTGCCTAGTAGACTGAGGATATCCATTAAAATTCAGCCTATTCCTGCCAACTGTGGCACCGAAAATGTTTATACTGATATACTAGTTCCAGAAGTCTGATTCCAAAAGCCTTCCTCTCCTCTCCTCTCCTCTCCTCTCCTCTCCNTTTTTCTTTTTCTTTTTCTTTTTTTCTTTCTTTTTCTTTTTCTTTTTCTTTTTCTTTTTCTTTTTCTTTTTCTTTTTCTTTTTCTTTTTCTTTTTCTTTTTCTTTTTCTTCTTTTTCTTTTTCCCTTCCCTTCCCCCCTTTAATATGTGTGAAACTATTTTCTTTATTTAGATATCAAATAATTTACATAAAAAGTGCTATCAGTTTAAATCACAGATGATAGAATCTCCTTGCCTTCCTCACTAGAAGGAAGAAAAAGCCTCAGTGTAGTCAAGGAAATGTCTAGCTAAAAAGACTAGCACTGTCCCATGCTGCAAATGTTCTCTGCTGGTATTAGACAATTCGGTGGAAAACTAGGTGCAAACCTAGTTGTTTATTGAACCAAAGGCATACATGTGCTAAAGACAACTCTCTGTTCTTACAAAGGTATCAACTGCTTCTATCATCATAGGATTCCCCACCATGCTTTACCACTACGGAAGGAGGAGATCCAAGGCAGAGAAATAAAAGGTGTCTGAGCACATGCAGAACTTCCCTGAACAGCAGTGGCTTTTTGTGCTTCTACTGTGTATTAGAAAAACTATTATGACTTAAAAACCCATCTAAAGGCAGAGCTGATATAAGCAAAATGAGTCTTACCTGTGACCTCTGAGGGCCCAGTTCTCCACTAAGCAGCATTATTCCCTGGAACCCCATGTCTGCAAAGTCCTGCTTACATCAGGATGTCTAAACAGGTTAACCTTCATGGAGCACACAATAGATTCAGGGATTAAAATGGCCACGAGGAAATATCACTATACTGTGGAATTTGGTGGACTTGAATGTAAATTAGGCAGTGTAGCATGTTAGCAAAAGTTCTAATTGTACATACTTCCCAGTGAAATAGTTAGGCCTTGCATTAACTCTGTTCCTCTCAGCAATTGAGATTCTTCTCCATGTTAAACATTTCTTTTTTACTATCCCTCTGTCCTCTTCATCTAAACCTGTCTGCCCTCTCTTTCCCCAGAAATTGCAAGAGTTGGAAGGCGCAGCGGTCCAGCTTCAGTATCCATTGAGATCAAACCTAAAGAAATGGACCCATCTCTATTCAAAATGAATTTCCTTTATACAAAAAACACAAAGGAAACTGAAGCTACATTTCTAAATACTGAAAAGCAAAGAATAAAAGGTGACTTTTCCCTTAAAGTGTTCTATGTCAACGTCATTTAGTGCTTTGGCAAATCCCAGGATATTCTAGGAGGACTAGTTTAGGGTAGCAAGCCATGCACGTACCTTTTCATTAGCCCCTTATTTTCAAACAGAGGCCTGCAGAAATTCCAGTGCTCTGAACCCTCACAGGGGGATGGAGCAAACAGAAAAGATCTTGTTAAAACTGTTAAAACTGTCCTTCTCCAAAGACTACCTTTTTTTCCTTCTTCTTTTTTTTTAAGTATTCTTCTGTAGCAAAAGAGAATTCAGTTTAAGCTGAATATGTCCTCACCATGCCAGCTTCCAGTATTTTTCTGTGTTTGGCATTGGCACCAGTCAGTTGTGGCATTGCTTTCTATTTGTCTCTGCTAAGCTGCATGAAAGGCTGCTGAAATGCCTGATGAAATGACTTATGTACATGGATAGATTTTGTGAGATCAGACTCTTTTTGTGCTAAGGCTTCTTCTCTTCCTGTATAAACCCATGATTAACTATCATTACTGTTTAGTTACACAGAAACAGTACTTATACGAGGCCAGCACTTCGCTCTCATGTGCTGCTTTCTGTCAGTCATCCTTCAATGTGGAATCTTTTATTTAGCATTAGGAGTACCTTGAATACACTTCTGTCATCCCTAGCAACTCCTCTCTGCTTTGTAGTATAGTCTTTCTTTTCAAGAATCTCTGATACCTGATTTTTTCCTTTTCTCTCTTTTTCATTCTTCATTAAAACAGTCATTTAATCCTTTCTTTTCTGCCTTAGAAGCAGCCTTTTATCACCCTCTTTTTTCCTCTGGGGCTTTTCCCTTTAAACTTTTCCTTATATCTGGGAAGTTAAACTTCTCAAGGTTGATCATTAGCCCACAGCCCCTCTCTTCAGAACATTGGATCTCCTTCTTTGCTCTCCAAGCTTCTAACAAAAAACTGTTTAAATAACAATAATAATAATAATAAAAAAATACTTTATTGTATTTTGGAACTCCATGCAGACAATTTTATGCAGATTTTACAAGCAAATAATAGTGATAATGAGATTGCAACATCATCCAAGGAGAGTGACATAATTTAAGCCAATCAATAAGGGTTAATGAAACTTATATCTCATCAGAATAACTTGATATCTTTTGATGAAAACCTTAGGATGTTACACATATATATAGAGAAATCATAGTTTTTATATGCAGTGCTCTGATTTAATATCACCCAATATTTTATTACAAAATGTGAACATTACAAAATCAATATAGTACATATTAAATAGTTTAAATATGACACTGGTCTCAAAATGTAGTTGGAAATGCTGGATCATCCACTGAGTATGAGCACTTCTAGTCTGTTTTTAATCTTACTGTATTTGACATCTTAATTTATGATGTGCAAAAAGAGTCACAATAAGTTGTACAAAACACCGAGACTGTGAATAAAGAATATAAGCAAGAGAGGAAGGAATAATGAAATCTGTTGTGGGGTACTTTGGTCACAATTAAGTTGGTCACAATCCAACTACACATTTCAATGAAGGTAAGTTCATATACTGAGGACAAACAAGATATATCAGTGGGGCACTTAAAGGAGTTTGCATTTATCATAGAAAACAACTACACTGAAAGAATCGGAATGTGAAGAAAGGTTCTGTGTAAAATTTCAGTGTGCCCTGAATCCAAAAGTCCTATTTTACCCCTGGTTAAGAAAAAAAAGGACTATAAGTAGGAATCCCTATTGTCTCTATGGTGAGCAATGACCTCTCCTGAAATACTGTGTTTTTTTCCAGAAACCAGACTTGTAGAGATGTAGAACAATACAAAGGGAGTCTGGTAAGAGACAGGTGTATGATTAAAGGCCAGATAATCTGATGCCAGAGACTTGGAGAGCACTGCCTATCAATTTGGCCAAGTAAAAATGAAGTGCTGATTTAATTGAAGTCTATAAACATACATAAAAAAAGAGAAATGTGATAATACATGCCTCTTCATTCCAATTAATTAAAACACAATAGTTTGTGAATCCAAAGGATCTCATAAAGTCTTGATTGAAAAAAAAAATATCAATTTGTCCTGGTGAGGATTGTTAATTATTGGAACAGTTTATGCGTAATAGTGGTTATTTCTCCATCACTGAGGATTTAGACATTAGAGCTGAAAGAAAGACTGAACAAGACTTAATTCAAAGAAATCCTGTCGTATACAGGAGGTCAGACAAGATGTTTAGATGTTCTCTTCTGGTTTTACAGTCTATGAATCTAAGCAGGTACTGGTTCAAAGAATTTATCATCTTGTCTTCTATGGGATTACTCATATACTTTGAGTTGAACAGGTGTTTAAGTGCTTTGCTGGATCAGGGCCAAACAGAGCTGGTATCATGCCATTTCAATGCCCCTTTTGCAGCTGTGGCAGAACAGGACTTGAGGCTGGTATAGTACCAGCGGTCATACTGCCCCAAGTAATTACTTAGAAAATGGTATAGATTAAATGGTATAACCAGGACTAATTTTGAAAAGAAGGGAGTACTGGTTTGAAATTCGGAACTACTAATACATGATAATTACAGCTGTGTGGCTCAAGTGATGCATGGAAGAGGTTTTTTGGAGTCTTATCACAATATTAGTCTGGAGTGTACTGCTATAAATGCATCAGTTTTGCACAGACATGCTACTCTAAGGTAGGAATTACCTTCAAATAAAGTGTGTACACAGTAGAAGACTGTTCTCATCACTTTCTTAAGTGATGCAGCCACTGCGGTATTACAAGGATGTGTAGGTAAGCTCTTAGTAATATACATTGGTGATCGTGGCTTTCTTTCATTTGTTAGCTTTCTCAATCTATATCCTATGTAATAACTAATTTAATGATCTGATTCATGTGTAAAGATGTAGGATTATATTTGGACGAAGAATGCCTGAGCATTTTTCACAATTGATCTGGCTTTGATGTATAGCAGATCAAAATGAAGCTACAAAGGAAAGAGCTGGATTATCCGTCTGCTACTGTTCTGCCAATTTGCTAGTGGAGAAGATCTGGTCCCCACGTCCTGCAGCTTTTGTACTATAGCTTACTGTTCATTGTGTGTTTTAATTGGTTAGAAGTTGCCAAACTATAGTATACATGTATAATTGTACACAAGATACATCAAAGTGGTATGTTAATACTCCGTGAGGATCTAAATGTCTTCTCCTCCTGTCATCAGTGTTTCTACTGACAGTAGTAGCTAAGTTAAGAATGTTTGAAAATTACATTTGGAATTGTTACAGTTCCAACTTTTCCCAACTTTCTCAACGTATATTTTGGAAGTGCTGGTTCTATTCAATATGCTGATAAAAACGCTGAGAGGTGTCGATGGCCCAAAACGCTGATAGGAAATGCTCATATGAAATTATGCCAGACCACACAAACTCCATGGTACTGCTCAGTACCTCAGGAAAACCCCAGCCAACAGGTTTGGGTCATGTTCTGTGCCTGCAGTTGCTCCATGTGAAGCAGAAGAGCTAGAAATGTGCAGACCAGAAAGTTTCGTAAGTGTATGAGTGAATATTTGGTGAACAGTTAGGCTATGTTCTTTGAAAGGTGCCTCATGCTCAGACAATCTCAGCACACACAGGGTGGTGTTCTGGGATAGGGGAATGTTGGCTAACACATACCCTGCTCTAATGCTGCCTTTACACTGCTGCTTGGAGGTCCAGAACAAGCCAGACTGTCACGAGGCAGTCCTGTTCAGCATCACCTCAGGCACAAGGCGCAGAGTTGAGAGGTCAAAACCATATCCATGTTTTTGAAATGGGCACACATTCTTGTACACATCCCATTCCAAAGAAAAGAACTATAAAATCTTTGGATTTTGTTTGTATTTAAAAGCCCTCAAGTATCTTCCTGGATAGGTCTGTATGTACACAGCCAATTACACACGAACTAAGCACTAAATGAAAACAAAAGGCATTTAATGTTAATTACACTAGAAAGTCACCATATTGTGATCCTACACCGCACCACTATTGCTGCCCAGCTAGATATCCCACTTTCATGCAAACAACAGAACCAAATTAAATTACATAAAAAGAAGCTACATACTGACTCCCAGCAGTATGTTTTGACAAAACACTTTGTCTACTTAAATGATTTCAGAAGCTGTAGTCAAAAGCCTTGACTGCAAATAATGGGTTCATAAAACCTATCTTTAAAATTTTACCTGACAGTAATGCTGTGCAAATATCTGCACTTCTAGTTCACCTTCTCCACTTGTTTACATCGGGATTTTAATAGAGTGGCTGTCACAGAACAACAGCTAAAGGCCACTGTTTGATAAGTTGCTGTAAAAATAGACTGCCTAAAATGAGAATTTCCTCCTAAATTCAGTCATCACAAAAAGGTGGTGGGTAGGAAAACATTGAAGAGAGACAATTTCTAGGAGGACTGCAATAAAGTCTTTTCAAGTTCAGTGACAGTCTAACCAGCAATGACTTTGTAAGAAACTACATTTCCCATCTGTCTTCAGTTTTACTGCGAAATGACAAAAACATAAGGAAAACGGGAAAGGTCAGGAGAGACATCAGTCAATGGATCTTTTTTTGGATTTGCTCACTTAGCATCTGTACATAATATTTGAAGAATAAATTGACTAGATCTCCTTAACCACCTGAAGAAAGAAATTAAACACTCAGAAAAGCCTCCAAAGATTAACTTTAGAGCAAAGAACTAACCCAAGATGATCAGTCAGTGTCCTACCATTCAGCTGCTGGCTTTCCCCAATCAGAATGTCTATGCAGAAGGTAACTGGATACTTATGGCTCCAGGCATGCACGTCCAAGGCCCCACTCACAAGTCGCTACCCTGCACAGCATCAAGTCTATACTGAATTGCTCTCATCAACCAAGGTATGAGGTATGAGGAGGGAGTGCATTGTAGCCACTCACTTATTTCCTCAGGAGAAGACACGATTTGAAGGGAGGTTTGCTTTGCTCTGGCAAGAGGAGTAGGTAGCCACCACTGTGGTCTTCTGTCATGTGGCAGAATTGTACATTTCTCAGTTTTCTCTAAAAGGGAATGGCTCCTCATTATCTCTAATAGTTGGCTAAGTGCATAGCTGAATCCTTTCTGAATTCAAATAGTGGAATAAAATTTTCATGGAGCTACTTGTAAAGGAGAATTTCAGAGCCAGAAAGGAGGGGAGAGAGGCATAGAGTGGCTTAGTTGGCATGGTTTGGTTTAATCTAATCTTATTTTGTGCCATCTCTGTTAGACATATTCAGTCTCAGTAAATTTTGCCACTGTGCAAAACCTTGGAAACACGGTGAATAATACTGGTATATTAAATATATAAACCACGCTTCCTTGCATTTACCAGAGCTAGAGAAATTTATGACCACTTAGTAGCTATGAAGTATAAAGTAGTTATACATTGTGGCAGCCTGCCTTTTTTGAATTTGGTTTGGTTTTGTGGGCTTCTTATTGTGTTTTTTTTCAGTATGCCCTGATTTATTGGTGTGTAATTTCTGAGACAAAACTTCTCATTTGGATGAGCTTGTGCCTGATACAGCTCAAGGAAGAAAGACAAGACAAGAACTGTAGTCTGTGAGAGCAGATATGAGACTGCTAAAGCCCATTCTGTCAATCTCTATTTGTGTTCACCCATATTTCTTTACTGCTATACCAGTATTATGTAAGAATTCCTTTTCTACTCATTCAGGGCTCATTTTATGAATCATTCATATTCATCCATTGATCAAAATACCTCTTCCAGATGAGAGAGTTGGGCTTACCCTCAGGTCTAATACAGCAAATGTCCTGTATGGGTCTCCAGAGCTACAACATTAATAGCCGTAACAGCAGGACTTCACTGTAAGTCTCTGGAGTCTCCACTGAAATCAGAGCCTTAATGAGCACATACATAGCTAGGCCAGAGCATAGCACCCCCTCAACAGAAAAAATTTTGACCTAGAGCCTGCACAGGTGGGACTACAGAGGAAGAAAACTGAATACTTTCAGTTCTGCTAAATCATTTGGAAAAATAATTATTATTATTTAATGAAGAGTGAATCTCATTATATTAAGGGGCTTCATCATGCAGAGGGGGCTATGAAGCAGGTTTAGTATGACTGAGATCACTAAAATTAGGCAAATATGCATTGTTAGCTCTAAGAAGTCTGTATATGATACTGCAAAGGCTTTAAATAATTTTTTTGCATGGAAACCAATAATAATAGCTTCATATCCCAGTGTTTGCTCCTTCAGTATTTATGTTTTCTGTAAACCAGTGCAGTTATTGCAGGGGATTGGACCCACACCCAGTGCTTTAGGCAATATTTGCCTGGCAATGCAAAAGACACAGAACGGGTGTGAGCACCTGTGAAACCCATCTGTGCACCAGGATCCCTAAAGCTGCAAGCCCTTTTCCCTCTCCACCTCCTGCCCCTGTGGGCTTCAGAATGCTCCTGACAAAGAGGCAGATACCTGTGTTCACCTTTCCCTCTTTACCTTATCAATGCGTAATATTAACAGCATGAAGTAGCTCCACTTATTTCTTTTATTCTAAGACTTTTAAAAGATATGCATTAGATGCTGTGCTTAGACCATGCCTTCAAAATCTCTTTTTATGGACAATGCTAGAATGCCTATAAATTGTCAGCATGGTTATTATTAGATAATTTGTACCTGTGCAATAACTTCCAGCAAGGACAGTAAAATGCTCCAGCATTAAGAAGAGACCCTCAATGTTTTCTGAGGAAAGACCTACTTCTGGTCAGGACCCTGTGGGGAGATATTACTGCCATTTGGGTTTCTCTTGTCTTGTTCAATTCCAAATCACACTTTTTTTGTCATCTATTATTATGATTATTGCTATTATTTTTATTACAGTAAAAATGTAGAAGTCTGGATTATTTTTGAGACACTGTCTTTTCTACCATTTTTTTTAATGTTTCAAACTATAGGAGTGCAACCTTTTTGGTCATTTGCTCAGCGCAAGTCATCTTCATAGGAAAGGGGATCTTAGGTATAGATCTGAAATATAGATCTGATTTTTCTTATTTTCCTTTTTTCCCTATTAAAAGTTCTTTTTAGAAAAGAAAGATGACAAAGTATATTCATACTCAAAGATACTGAGAAATCGACTTATCTGATATGCTATGGGAAGGGTTTTAAGGGTATGGCCCCAAAACCCGTGCTCAGGCCATCAGTCAAAAGCTCTGCTTCTTATGGTAAGTTGTTTTTAAACCAAGAGTACCTGAGAGATGTGTAAGGAAAATTAAGATTGCATATTGATGGAAAAAATGTAAAATACTTTGAAATATAGGAGATAGGATGATGGAGCCTGACCCCAGTCACCTATTATTTGTGTAATTTTAATTACTCTCCCTTTAATTTAAGCAGCTGACACACACTTTCAGTGGTGTTCAGAAAGTTAATAGGGCAGCTGAGTAAGGATTTTAAGGTCATATTCTTGTCCTTTGGTGCTTATTTTATTTATTAGCTGCTGCATTAATATTCTTATGATTACAGAAATGATCATTTATATATATAATGCATCTTACAGTAGTATACAATGATGAATATCATAATATTTATGTCTTAATATGTCTTCTCATCCTTGATTCTTTAGCAGTAAACTCCCAAATGTACAACAGTATTTATATCAAGCTTCTTCTTTCCTCACATTATTTCTTAATTATGGTATGTAGTCATCAGTTTGCTGACAACAATTTTCCTGGGTGTCACTCTTTCTTTGATTCCACCCCTCCTGACTGAAATTAAAATATTGACATAAATAATTTTGCCTGAGCAGTGGAAAATTCAAAGAGACATTTAAAGTAGAGGAGCTTCTAAATTTATTGCTTCTATATACATGCATTTGTCTGTGGTTTCCAGCTACATAAACAGTAGATTATCAAAACTAGTGTGCTGTCTCGTCCATACCATGCATGTATATAAATGACACTTACCTGAAGTCAATTTTTTAAACTCAAAATCTCCATGATTTTCGTTATAAAAGCTGAGAGAACATGATGGCTCTGGGCCATTTTATCTTTAGGGACAAGGGGAATGGAGATTATTAGGCTACTAATGTGCATATAGTGGTCTGCTCATTTCTATAACTTTTTCACCCATTTACCTGCCTCCTTTTTATGCAGCTCTGTCCCTCTTGGTCAGCAAGGAAGGAAAGACAGACAGGGATCATGGAACTGGCTGGGGATCTAGCTGCAGATTGCAGCAGTGGCTCTCAAATACACATGCAGGTGAAGAAAGCATCCTCCAAGCACTTGGTTATCAAGCTGGAGATGGTGGGGCTTGTCACACACGAAGAGATGATGGTGGCCTGGAGACAGTTCAGTTCTGGGGCAGCCCCACTGAGCCCATTGCACAGGGACAGAGGGAGCTGCCAAGCAGCTGCCTACATCATTTTCCTTACTGAAACAACTGCGAATTTCTGCCCCTGCAGACAGGTCCTGCTTACCCAGCCCCTGGACAGGTGTGCAATCTGTAAAGGGAAACTCCCTTCTCACAGCCCTGAGCAGACACATGCCATCATATGACGCTATGCTTCTCACACCTGAGGCTGGTGATCAGAGTATAATGAGTACAATAAAGAAGTGTGTCAGAAAAGTTTAAGCTGTACTGATGACTGTTAAAATATTTCATGTAATTCCTTGTTTTCATGAATGCTGTTTTTTTTTTTCCTGGATTGGCACAATTCATTGCTTTTCTGTTCAAGAGGTAATCTTATGATGGACCTTGTAAAACCTCATAAGCTTTACAAACAACAGTGTGTGTGATGCAGTGACACACATCAGTAAATATTCTCTGTTTTAAATTCATTGCAGTGAAGCGATCTCATAATGCTAACAAATCTTTTTGCATATCATCCTGAAATGTCTGTTCAACTTAAACAGCAAGGTTTAGACATTGAGCAATGGGTAATGAGATAATGGCCAGCCTTAGGATCTGAAGAGTTATATAGATATGAGGGGAGTGTGTTTTCCTGTTGTCAATAAATATTGTAAATCCTAAATCAGTCAACATTGCAGTAATATCAAGATCAAGCAAACTAAAGGTGGTATAAAAGATTCAAGAGCAGGAAGAGGACAAGTTACAGAGTCAGAACTCCTTAGTACTCCAGAGTGTGTGTGTGTGTGTGTGTGTGTGTGTGTGTGTGTGTGTGTGTGTGTGTGTGTGTGTGTGTGTGTGTAGTCAAGGCAAACTGTAAATGTGATATATTGTCATCTTTCTATATACACTTGTATAACTGAGAGAAAATTCAATCATCAGTCCATCACACAGATAGGTCTGTGGAAACACTCATTTTAATCCCAGCATACTAATGTCCCCTGTGTGAATATAGATTTCTCAATTAAACTGAAATAATTTGATGAAAGAACAAGTCTCACAGGTGCAAGAAAAGGTTTCAGTAACAATAGCAGCATCTATTTACTGCTGCAGAAGTGTTTGCCACTGGATAGTGCATGGCTGAGGCTTAGAGAGGTATGTGGCTTCTTGGCACAGAAGCAACTCAAAAATGCACGTTTCATGTAGAAAAGCCATGAAACAGTCTGCAACTCGGCTCTGCTGTTGAGCATGCATCTCTGCATCCCATAGAGTAAAATCTCCAAGGCTCCCTTGGAGCTAGTACAGTGATATGAAACTACGATGTTTTTTCTGGGATCTCCTTCGATGTAGGCCTGCATCAACTTCTTTCCAAGAAATCTCCAGACCCGCAGGTTATTTTAAGGGATAGGGCAAGATGTGCGTCTCAAGCCAAAGAATAGGAATCATAAATGGGTGAAATGACCTCACATTAATGCAACCCAAGAAGCCTTATCTACTTACAGTGTTTTATATTTTTAACTACTGGACATTTATAAAAAGTCACCATCTCTATTGGCATTTGACAAAGGACACAGTTAAATGGACCTGGCATTTTCTTATTCATGTTGTTGAGCTACTTGAATTAAGGTTCAGTCACCATCTGATACGATACATTTTATGGATTGAAAAAAAGACGTAATTCCTGTGTAGACAACAAGATCTAAAATTTCTTCCTGAGAAGTTTGACTTCATTCTCTTTTATAATTAGAAAAATATTTTTTCCAAGTCCTCAGTGATGACCTTAATTTTAGTGCTTTGTCTCACACAGGTATGTGCCTTGTTTGCACACGTCTTCACAGATGTGCTTTCTGGAATACATGAGAATGTTACTTTAATTACATTTTTCTCTGAATTGTACCACATAATTTACTCCCTTTCTTTAGTTTGTCCATTTTTAGGCCATAAATATTATTAACCCACGGAGATTTGCTTCTGCTTTCTTTAGTTAATTAAACACACCGTTGGATTTATCTTGTGCTACCAGCGAGAGGGCACAACAAGTGAAATACTGTATTACTAGATGGTTCATTCATTAGCATAAAATAATCAGTGCTTTTGAATACCTGCACTTCAATGTCTCAGGTTTGGGTTTTTTGTGATTGCATCTAAGGAGCAGCAGCATCAGTAAAGGGATAAAGAAAGGGAAGGGAGGGAGGGAGGCAGGCAGGCAGGCAGGCAGGCAGGCAGGAAGGAAGGAAGGAAGGAAGGGAGGAAGGGAGGGAAAGGGAGAGTAGCACAGCTGTTACAATTAGCAGGTTTCCTTGAAAAAAGGCACAGGGAATTTGACAAAAAGAAGAGTCTACAAGCTTCCTTGGAGGCAGATCTAACTGACAACTAGAACATAACATGGGACTAACCTAAAGTAATTCCCTACTCTGCTACTAACAGAGATTGATTCATTACAAACCCATTCTTCCGACCAAACAACTTCTTCCTTTGGGGATAAAAGAACCCAAAAAAACTACCATATGGTCCTGACAAATATTTCTTCTGATTCTACCTAAAGTTTACCAATGCAAAGTAATATTATTTTTCCAAAAAGAGCTATATCTCTGGATAACATACATAAATACACAATGACGTGCAGATATTAATGCATCTTGCACCTTCTTGGAGAGAGCTTATCACTGAATGTCGGGGAATGCAGATTTCTTCAGAGGTTACTCACTGTCCTGTTTACTCCTCTGGGGTCACAGTCTGATATGCCTTTGTCCTGGAGCATAAGTCTGCTGTTGGCCCAGACTTGGTGGAAGACTTCAGGTCACCTGTAGAGAGAGCACATGCCTAGGCATTATCTTGGGCCTCCTTCAAACCCCTTCTCTCTAGGTGTTTCTCCACCTTTTCTCTCAGTTTTCCATGATTGTATGAAAAATTAATAGGACTCTGATCCGTATTGCCTTTTCTCCCTAATTGCATCAGAAGGTGAAACAGTGATAACAGGGGATGCTGAGACTCTGTGCCCAAACTAGTAAAATTCACTTACAGAGGGGCCTCCTCTGTGTACAGAAGTAGTTGCTGCGACCTATTTCTGGGACCTTTTTTTCTATTTTTGAGAGAGGCACTGTTAATTCATTCTTTCTTTCTGAGGAATGAAATAACCCAGACACATTGATTATTAATCATTCATTTGGGGACTCTCCTCCCTCTTGAGCAATGACACAATCTTCAGTGAACAATATGTATACTGCAATTGACATTTGCACAAAAAAAATCAGGTTATATTGTATGCATCTGCACTAATAAAAATAGTCATCTTTCAAATCCTCCCTTTCAAAGTCTCACTGAACAGACTTCAATATCTATATAGTATTTATTTTGACCTTCGCCTCTCTGATCTCCCTGCATGGGGAACTGTACAGCAATACAATATAATAGAAGCATACTTTATTAAAATGCACATTTAGGCTACAGTCTTCAGAAACTCCAAAGTTAGGTATACAGAAACCATTTGGAGGTTCAGCTCCTTTAGGCCTCCCATAAAATGCCAAGTATATATGTGACTCCGAAAGTCTGTTGCATAATTATCTTCCTAACAGTACCACTGATGTGTTGTGTGATAGCAATAACTCAACAGGTCATCCCAAACTGAGTCTATGCTTCTGCTTGTTTAAGATCCCTATTTTTGATATCATAGGTAATTTAATGTTATGGTAACGAAGAGTCACAGACAAAGATCAGTTACTCCTACTGGCAGATGAGTCACTCTTTCAGCATGTCCTACTTCCAGAATTTCTTTTGCTTTGGTTGTCTTTGCTTTGAGGATATATAACAGTTTCAACTTCAATTACAAGAGCATAAGCGCTCGTTTTCAATTGTGTAAGAAATCCAGATGCATATGAACATTTCAGTAATTAGAAGATAAATATGTTCCTGTTGTTAGATTGGTTTATGTAGAGATTCTGTTTTGGTTTTAGCAATTGTAATGAAAAACATCTAGGCTTACAGCAAGTAATTAGCTCATGAGAATTCAGACTTTTTAAAAAATACTAGCCACTAGATGCAAATCTCAGTATCCATGTTAAAAGAATAACATTTTATGTTCAGGTGTGTTACATAAAGCAACTATCTTTGAGGCTGATGGAATAATCATGGGGAAAGTAGCATGGGTCAGTGAAAGAAGAAGAGCAGTAGGAAATAGAACACCTTTAAGAGTAGGAAGGGCTCTGTGCAATTAGTAGGTATTTTCACAAATGTGGTAAGAGCAGGAATCACAATAAAAAGTGCTGCATTTTGTTTTTAAAATAGCATCTTTAAAAGAATACTGTTACAGAAATTAACTGTATTTTAAAGATTTTCCTCTTGGATGATGAATTATCAAGCGCTGTTTCTTTAATCAGTGACTCCCTGAAGAAACAAATGTTGAAATGTATGACAGAATATTATTCCTAATGATTTTTCTTTGGAAAATATTACTAGTATAGTAATTTTAATTAAGGAATAATTTAGAACTTTTATATTTGTATTCCCAATGTCAAACTCTTTTGTTCTCACACTTACACCTCTGTTATTAATGTTAGCCATGGTTTGCAAAAGAGGAAAAGCTAGTTATCAATGAATAATTCAGGCTCCATAACTGTCAGACCTCATTATTTTAAATAAGGCCCGGTAGTTCCAGTTGTAACTGGCTAATTGCATCATTTAAACTTAAACTGTTAGAATATTTCATATAATTAACAATTTTTAAAACTTTTAATACATTCAAAACTACTGTAGTACATAGGGCAATTTCCTTTAAATCAGGCTGAGAGAACAAAGAGACATTTGAGTTGTGATATGAGTCCTCAAGTTGTTAAAATAAAAAGAAGAAAAACTGTGGTGAAACTGATGTATCCAGTAGTTAAAGCGAAACCTTATATCATTAGAGTGAAATCATGTAAAATACTTGCAAAAGGGGAGGGTGAAAAAATTAAAACACATGAAACTAATTAAAAATTAAAACACCTGAAACTAATGAACTAAGTTGTAACCTGACGCCTGATGAAGCCCTGTTGCAAGTTCAAGCCCTGTCAATGAAAATATTTCTTTTAGTGTGGCCATATTCTCTGCTTTGGTTTATTATCTGACAATGAACATGCAATTCCCAAAGCAGCAACAAATAATGCCATGGTGAACGACTAAATCTTCACTACAAAACTGAACCACTCTTTCCCCAAAGGGATCAACAGACTTATTTTTGGGGTTTTGATAATTTTAATTTGTGAATAGATAAGTTTAAAAGTATTTCCATTTGGTTTCTTTTTTCTGATGATAATTTAATAATACAGACTTGATAAAGTAAGAAGGAAATACACGTCACATACAATTCTCTTCACATTATATGTCAAGCAGGAAGAGTCAGGGATCATTTTTAAAGTAGACTAATCTTAAAATTTTTTTTGAATCCTTTACTTTAGCCTCATTCTCAGATAACATCCAGCAGTTTTCTATATGTATTCAGCAACTCTCATGTGAGAGAGGTTAATATATACTTTTAAATGGCCCTGCTAAAAAGAAGACAATAGAATTCAGACTTTTCCTGAAAGGTACTTGTATGTAACACATCACATACAAGTACAATATATATTACAGACCTGTACAGCAAAGGAAGATTTTCCTCATTTTCCAGGCAGGTCACTCAAGTTCTAGATAAGCTATATATGGTTTCTGTCTCTGTCCCCCCTTTCCCATATTTCTAAAACAAAGCAAGGTTATCTGGGATTCAGTCTGGCTTACAGCTTTAATGGGAGCCTGCAAGAGAAAACATGGTAGACCACCTGAGTACTGTAAACATGAAAAAAGATTTATCTGCTGTCTGTGGAATCAATCCAGCATATTATTTCTTTATCTAATTAAAAAAACCCAAACAAACACAACAACTCAAAACCAAAAACTAAAACAAAAAAAAAACCACAAAAAAACAACAAAAAACCCCCCACAACTCTCAGCTCTCCTGTAGAAACTATAATTTTCAGCCCACATAGCCATTAAGAACATCATTAAGGCTGTGGAAGTTACACAGCAAGGGTTTGGATCTTATCCGATATGTAGCAGCCTTGCATTGCTGGATATCTTGTAAAAGCCACCCCTACATTTCTGCATCATACTGGAGGTCATTACAGAATACATACAGAAACTGTGCGTGTTCTTGTGTCTGAGAGCACAATTGGTGCCCCACACAGATTAGCTTCCTAGGTTTTCCACATGCTGAAACTGAGTCATTTCTACTTGTGCAAAAAACACATCTAGCAATAATTGGTCCCCACAGAGATACAGACTATCATATTCTCACATTCTTCTGAGATCTTAAACTCGAAGTTGAGCTTTCTTGAGAGATGTATCTCTTAAGAAGACAGACAGCATCATGTTGAGTTTCGCAAATCTTTGCTTAAGGCATATTTAAGGACTACAAACATTCACTCCCCACCCCTCAATTCTAACCCCTTTCTTCATGGGAGATTTGCATCCCCTAGGCAGGAGTCAGCATAAGGTTTCTGCAAGTAAATCAATTAGATTTGAAAATTTCCATGTTACCTGTATTTGGATTGGAAACATTTTAAGCAAACTGCCACAATTATAGGCTTGGAATGCTTTATCTTGCCAGTTGCTGTATTTTTTTATGGTAATCACAAATGGTTTTCTCTCCTCAGAATGTAATAAAGGGATATGCCATAAAATGCTAAATAACTCCTGCAGTAGATGCTTTGAGTATCAAAAATAAGTCATGCAATATCTGCTGTGGTCAGGTAACATATTGTAAAGCGGAAGGAAGGAGAGACCAAACAGGATGCATCACGTATGATCTGGGTGTATACAGTTGGCTGTAAACCTTAATCATATCCTTGTAGTTCAAGACCATCAACTCAAAAGTCCTAATCTGACCATGGCTAGAGAAAACTTTCTGCTGCTGGTGGTTAAGACCAGTGTTTTAGCTGTTAGATTTAAGGCTGGCATTCTGGGGTGGAGGTGTCCCAATAGGGGCACAGCTCTGGCACTCAGTGCCTGCAAGCCCCTTTTGTTTCAGGACTTTTCATCACCTTAGCTCTGGTTTGGTTCATTGAAGAATTTTTATTGGGTAAGGTCCTCACATTTCACTCTTTTGTGACTTGGAGACAATAGATTTGTGTAGAGATGAATGGGAAGTAATGGTGCTGAGATGATGTATATTTTGTATGATATATATTTTGTATCATAGTATGTCCATAACATAGAATAATATTCGCAGCTCTATTGAGAAAAGATAATCTAACATTACATAAACAAACTGTAAATTTGTAAGGCTTAATGAAATGACCATTAAAATCATAATAATTTTGAAAGTCATGATGGTATAATGATATTTCTAATTTAAATGCATACTGATACCCCTTCATGGTCTTACAGTATTTTTTTCCTGGTGTTTTTTGATATCACTGGGATACAGTCAAACAAAAACTAGTAAAACAAGTTGTATTTCAGAGAAAGAAAATATTTGGTTATCTTGTCTTGCAATGTCTGGAGAATTCTGAAATCTTTTACTGTGTTCACTTTCTGTAAGCTGTTGTCAGCTCAGCTGTCTGAACTATTGCTTCATTTTTAAATATTTTTCACTGAAAAAATACCAACTAAATCTCTGAATGTTTTATGTCTGCAGCCATATCAGATATCACAACAAAAAGGAGGCTTATTCTTGTCTGTCTTGAAATTACTCAGTGTTGGCTTCACCCTTGTCAAGGACTGGATCCCCATACAGAAGCTGACAGTCAGGTTTAGGGTACGCTAGATATGTTTCATCAATGAGAGGAATCAAGTTCCGTTTGTGTACAGAGCATGGTCTTAAACTCAGTGATTTCACCGACAAAAAACAAAAGACATTTTTTTCCTTCAGAGCTGTAGACACCTGACTGAGAAACAAAGGGTAACCAGAGGCATATGGTAAGTGATAGGTGCAAAGACAGCGGGCAGAGTGTTCCTATTGCGCATATTCATTCTGAAGGGTCATTCAAATGCCTCTCTACAAAAAAGCCTGAATGTAAATAATGTCAACTGTCTATGAAAGCAGGTGATTTAGGTCACTGAGCAGTGTACATTGGTTAAATTATATTATTCTTTCAAATACTTAATGTACATCTGAGCTATTCACTTGTTAGAGTGAAGAGAGGCAAGGAGAAAAGAGGCTTGTTTTACTTTACTTGTCTATAAAATCTTCACTAAGGAGAACCATCCACTGCTTTAGAAAGGAAAGTAAAAAAATGGAGGCATGCAATGCCATTGAATATTACAAAAAAGTGTTTGGAAAGAAAGACTGTGCATGATCTATCCAAAGAGGAAGATCTGAAACTAATGCAAATGATAAAAGATACTGAAATGCATGTGAACATCACTTGAGAACTGTGAAAGAATGAGACAAGTTTATAGTATCGGGATAATAATATTACCAAATGTCTCATCACTCTTGCATCCATTCTTATTGCAAGAAAGAAACAGACCTGGGGTGGGGGCAGGAAGAAGCAAGACCTAATTCTTTAAAGGATATATAAAAGCTGGAAACTGAGTTAAACTTCAAGCTTTAAAAAATCAGATTTCACTGTTTGAATTTGAATAAAGCAAAAGCTTTTCTCAAGAGTCTTGAAAATCCCTGGTATATTTTCTCCCCAGTGACTGGCAGTTATAACTGCACAGCTGGGACAGGAGGTTTCTGAAATTTTGACTACTGTCAGACTTCGAAGGAGAGAGGAATGCAGAACAAGCAAACTTCTCCTATTCCTATGCTTTTCATTTGACAATCAGATCCAGTTGTGGACTGGTTTGGGAAGCCCAGGGTCCGTGTGGTCTTATGTCTATTAGGGGTCTGCATAGGAAACAAATCCCCAGAGCCACACTGACCCACCAATTGACAGAACCTCGAAGACCAGTCCACATTTGCTGTGGGTGGGCTTCCCTCATTACAGACACCTACTCAGGGCATCAAGGTAGGGCAGCAGCTACCAGTCAATGTGGCATCTGTTGTGCAATGTGGCTGCTTATGAGCTTAGAAATGCTGCAACCAAATGTATTTCAGCACAGCAAGATCCTGTTACTTTTCTCTGTTTCAGTGTAAATTAGAGACAACTCAGCTGTGGTAAAATACTTACTGTTTTTTACTGTATTTTCAACACAATCCTTTTCTGTGTATGTACATCTTGCCTGCAAACATTGCTACATACTCAACAACAGATGTATTGAGGATAATTCTTCTGCCAATTATAAAGCTACTAGGAGTGCTGTAGTTGAACTCTGAGTATACAGCAGCCAGCTGAAGCAGAGAACAACAATTTTTGACACAGCCGGTCACAGCTGACATTTCTGTTCTTGATCCACTGAATCATCTGAATCCTGTAAGAACATTCATCATGGAAATAGTCTGAGACAGAGAAATAGTCTGAGCTCTCCTACAGAATCTATTCTTGACCCAATCTGCGATGTTAAGAAAGGGCTCTGATAGCTACATATATTCTCTTCACTCATAAGTAATAGGGGTGCACTGCTTACAGGTCCTAGTCCTTGTGGTCACAGTGGGATTGTCACTGTTTTATTACTTACTTTTGCACTTTCTGATGTTCCTGTAAAACAACATTCTGTTTCAGGAGATGTGCCTGTCAAAGAAGCAGGAAGAAGGTGGATGACATGATGAGTGGCTTCCAACACTTTGTTTATGTCTCCACAGGGTGGAAGTATTTTGTTAACTCTGCACTCTCAATGTGGATCAGTCATTGCTGCCAACATAAATAAATTCAAATATTTCACTGAGAATTGCTGCAAAGCTACAGGAGATTTTCTGCTTATATGACTGAGATTGGTTCTCCTTTGATTTCAACTTGATTTAATTTTGTAGAAGGAAAGGCAAATACAGGATCAGTGATAGTGCAGCCCTCCAACTTGCATTATTGATACTTCCAAAGTGTCCAGTTCAAATGGGGGCAGAAAGTTAACAGAACTGAGAGTATCAGTCTAATGGCTGAAGGACAAAAATAAGCTGCCTTTTTGATCTTTGCTGGTCAACAAAAGCATGCTTTCTTGCTCCAGAAGTCTTTCATGTGAGAGAAAATGGACAGAGATGAAAACGCATGCCTGATCTAACGCTTTGGCAAGCTTTGTTTTCTTAGACCCACAGGAGAAGATTTCTGGTCTCTCAGAAAAATGGCAGAAGTAAAGCAGAAGTCTCTTTCTGCAATAGAGAAAGTCACTGTTAAAGTTTATTCTGTGTATAAAACATGCTCTCTATGCAGAATCATCATCCTTGAAAACCTACTCTCCATTGAAATTAGATTGGTCAGAAAATTGGAGCCTCTGGGCATAAACCAAACCCTCAGTTCTCTAAATGGATCACAGTGTGAGCTTTGGAAAAAATATTTACTCCACTAGTCATCACTTTTCTGGCAGATTTTGTTTGGAGAAGCTGGATCAGGCAGAGCTGGAATCCTGATAGATTGCTCTATGCACTGACTTGGAATACATATATCTGAAACTCAGCAAGTAACTAAAAATATTTTTTTTTTCCGATAAATTCAGTTTCTTATTTATTTTCTGCATGTAAAAAACCTGTGAGAAAGTAATTAGTTCCATTAATTCACTAATTGTTTGAACCTACTCGACATAGTCTAAGTGATATTTTTATTACCTTAGAATGGAGTGATCAGAAATAATTTGTTGAAGTGTTTGCCTTAAATGTCTGTCCCTGCTTCGATGAGCATTGCTGTCATTGTAAAGATAAGAAGATGGGAATTCTCTGAGGCTTTTGTATTTTCAGACAATGGGAATAGATTAGGGACAGGGAAGAGAAAATGAAGATTAAGGGATTTTAGAAAAACAAACCTGTGTTCTGCTTCTGGTTTTCATGTCAGAAAAAGGTGGAGGTTGGTTGTTTTGTTTTTTTTTTTTTTCTTGGTTGCTTTCTTTGGTTTTTGGGGATTTTTTATAGCAGTACATTCATTTCTCTCATGTTTAGAACCCATGTAATGGTCTGTTACACTCTGTGGGTCACTCAGGTAAGGGGCAAAGACAAACCCTGCTGCCCTGGGCTGGACTGCAGCACGGTGAAAAGCAAAGAGGAGGTGAGACAGAGTTTCATGGGAGAGGAGATGGCCAACTCAAGCTTCTCTTCTGTGAGTTTCACCTTTTTCATCCTGCTTGACATTTCTCAGAGTAAGCTGTATTACAGATTAGTAGCCCTTGCCAGTAGGCTGGAGAGATGAGATTTTAGTGTGATATGGTACACAGGCACAGAGGGAAAGCAAAGAATATGTGCGAAAAATTGAAATGACAAGGTCGCATTGATAGCTTGGTCGTGGGAGCTGCCACGGTAGTTTGTTGCATTATGATTAGAGATGGCCCAACTAGCATGAATGAGACAAGAGCTGGTTTGAACCTTTATCCACTCCTCTAACCAGACTGAGGAGCAGTCCGAGGTAAGGCTCAAACAAATCTAGCATGGGTTTGGTTTCTCAACTGTAATGTAATGAGCTTCCCCTTCTGCTTTAGATAATCTAGCTCAGAAGAGTAAACAGGAATCTAGAAAAATATTCAGGACATTCGTCCACTCTAAAATCATTCATTCTGGAAAATTTGATTATATAAAACCATATAAAGACATTTTTATGCCATTCCCAGCCTTCCATCTGTAACAAAGAGCTCCATATCCTTGTTAATAACCATCCTGTTAACAAAATGAAACAAAGCCTGCAAAGCTTTCAGCTTTCAACACAAGGTCTTTTTAATTATGAAGCCTTCAGTTGAGATGCCAAGCTTCTGTCAAGGGGTGTGTGTGAGAGAGTAGTCTGCGTACGAGGACTTGCAGTGGGAACTGCACTGAAGTAAGCGTACAATCCCTCTGTCAGCCGTTTCTCTTCTCTTTGGCTTTATCCTGTGGGAAGTAGCTTTACATTCAGATTCAGACTACAAGGGATTCTGCGAAAGCTGAATTTCAGCACTGGCCGTGCTTATTCTGCAGTGTGTCACACTCCCTGTGGTGAGGGCTAAGTTCTCCCTATTTTGTGCAGCCTCTGCCTAATGCAGACAAAATTCCTCCTTCTCACAAGGATTCCAGGAGAAAGCAAAGACAGAGAGCAAGGGCAAGCAGAGACAAGCACCACAGTTTACCTTGGACTCCCTGTTTTGAAACACTTGCCAGGCTTACTGAGGTAATAGTTTAGATTTGATTGAATAAGAAAATCCTTATCCAGCCCATTTCTGAAAAGTATAGTCAGCAGTGTATGATTCCTCTATTCCTTTTGCCTTAATAATATCACTGCTTAGTTCTTGGTTGCAGGTATTCATGATGATACAGAGACAGAAATACACAGGAGTCCAGAGTGTTTTGAAGTGGCTCTAAGAGTCACTGAAATAGTGACCTATATTGGTATGGCAAACTTTTTTCCTGACCATTTTCATCCTCAGTGTGCTTTAGAGACCTGAGAGCTGCATCTCTTTGAACTGTGGCAATGCAGAGCAGAAAGCAGCTTCTCCAGCTGAGGCTGCAGGAAACATTCTGCTACACAAGGATTGGAAGGATAAGCAGAGCTTCTCACCGATATCTGGATAAAGAGTTGCCTGTTAACATGCTTTTACTTTCTTCCCCTCCCTTCCACTCCCTCCTGAAAAGTATATGGCAGTGAAAGGTAAAAGGTCTGGCAAAGACTCCTTTTGTGTCATCTGTTTACTTGGAGGTAAATGAACCTGACCTACCGCTTAATGAAATCTCCTTTATACGGGATAAAAACAGCAGCTGGGACAAACAGAAGAGAAGGAGAAGAAGGAGGCTTTCTTCTTCATATGTAAATTTTCTGTTAGGAAAATGAAACTTGATATTAACCTTGCCTGTGATTTTGAAACATATAGTTTGTTATTTACCTCCTATTATTTTCTTAATGCTCTGGATTTCCATAGTCTAGGTAAGTCATTGCACTTAAAAGAACACACTAAGAGTGTTTTAGGGTTTTTTTTATCAATTCTGATGTTAAACGATGCTTCTAAAAACCTGAAAAGATGATTCAAAGCTTCAGAATTCTGTCCATGTCAGTTGATACCTGCAAACAATATCCAATAAAATCCTCACTCAATAATTGTTTGACTTTGCAGTTATCACTGTCTGATTTGTTATTGTAATAGATTTACTTGTATGAAAAAATAACGCACATTATATTTCTGCGTATATAATACATAGATAATGCTTTTTTGAGGAGGGGAGTTTGAGAAAGACATATGACTGATGCTACTGAAGATTGTGTCATAATCATCAAATGAAGCTTGTGCCAGAGAGACAGATGGAGCTTTCAATCAACAAACTGCATTTATTTTTGATATCTGTGGCTTATTTGTTATCAATGTAACTTTTAATAGGACAAGGCAAGAAAAAAGATCTGCTAACAGAGGAAAAAGAGAGCCATTAGAAGCTCACACCTTATTATTTGACCTGACAGCACAAATAGATGATGGCCAAAAGACAAAGTACAATACCCAACTCCAGCTGGAAGGGATTTGTTTGATGCTTTCTACTGGAGCAGAAGTTGGCATGAATGATTATTTCATCCTCCCATACCATGATAAATTTCAGAGCCTTTCTATCTTTCTGTGCACATATTAATGATTAATTATACTTGATTACATTGCTATACTAGCACATTTCTTCTTTTCTCTCATTGCAAAATATGTAGTGCAGCTTTGCCTGTGTCTCAAAGTGCTTTTATATACATGTTTGTATATACTGTATTGTATTCTGCCTGTAGTAAGAAAGAGACAAAAAGTAAGAAGGGAGTTTGATAAATAACCAATGTGTGTCACTTTTCTGTATGAGGAATGACTTATAAAAAAGCCCTAGAGCTATGACTCACTTTGGCCTTCTAGAGAGATAGGGACAGATAGAGAATATATATATAAAGGGAAAATAAACTCTTGTTTAAACTGTTCGGGTCTTTTTCCCAAATGTCTCTTTTTTCCCTCCCTCTCTCTTTTCTCTTTCTATTCTTTTTTTTTTTTCCCCATCGTGGTGGTCCCCGTCTTTTCTGCTAAGTGAATATGGATAATCCAAAATAATACTCCACTCAGTTTCTTTTAGCATTTGAATGTATCAAGACTATTGTATGAAAAATTATGTTGCTTCTCTGAAAGCTGTTAAGCCTTACATGTAATTTCCTCTTCTCTTTTCTTAATTCACATGTGTCCTCCTAAAAGAAATAAAAAACATGTTTGTGGCCTAGGATATATTTTTTCTTATTGAGACAGATGAAAATTCTGTATGCCAAATGCTCTCATGTTTACAGAGAACAAACAATCCTACACATTCCTCCCCTGTGCCTTTAGAGCTCTTTTTCTACCACATCCCTGTCCTCCTCTAGCATTGGAGACTTTCTGCCCCACGTGAATGAGACTACGGGCATGGATTGGGGCCTGCTTCCTTCGTCCTTCAGAACATAAAGAAGTTGGAACAAAGAAACAAGAATGTTTCCATTTAATTTAAATTTTATATTTTGATTTCCTAAAGACAACTTTTGAACAATATCTGATTTTTGTCTTACAGAGTGGAATGTGAGTAGAATCTCATGGTAATGAGCGGAATGAATTGTAAGGAGAGAATTTCATACTTGATGCTGTAAATACATTTAATATATCATCACAATTCATTCTGTGTGTAATTTTGCAATAAAGATTTCTAACAGACCATAGACTGGGTTTAAGACTGAGATAGGAGGACTCTTCCATATAGTTCAGATTCTAGGTGAGAAGTTAATATCTGAGCATGGGGGAGTCACCTCTGTGGATTAATATGGTGGGCTCAGTCCAGTCCCTCTCACCTCTCCAAACCTGGCACTATAATCAGCAAGTCTCTACACAGAGTTGAAGTGTTAAGCAATCACAATGACTTAACCATCAACTTGACCTTTAAGATCCCTTCAGAACAGATTTGATCCACACTGATTTACTTTATCCTTCAGACCATCAGATCTGTATTAAACCCCTGATTGACCAGAAGTATTTTTTTTTTTGATGCTTTATGTTAGCAATGTCCCATGGCTCAACACCAAAACTGTGGGTGAAAGTCATACCTTATTAAAGTCAAAGGGAGGGTGGCTTTCAATGGAACTGGGATTTCACTCAGCAAACCCAACCAACAGTGTTTGGGTCCTACCTGTGTCTGAAGGTGTATGAATCCTGCTATGGTGCCCATCATATCATTATGAAAAATATATCTTCCAAGCTACTACGATGACTTCATGATTCCAATGTGCATTTAGAAATAGGAGAATTTATCAAAAAATTTTACAGTGATGACATAAATTATGTACTGGGTTGCTACAAAATGCTACATCACCTGGTATGATAATTATATTATTCTGTCATTCCTTTGGTAATGAAAGCTTTTGCTTTTTTGTAAGCTATTTTTTTTTACTGAACACAAGGAATACAACATATTGGGGAAAAAATATAAGAACAACATTATGCAGTTATGAAACAGGAAAATAGAGACAAATATCATAAACATTTGTGATATTAACTGAAGTTTATCCTTGGATTTCCCTAACTACTTCTCAGTAATTTTAATAATTTTGTTTCCTTTACTACAGTTCCTTCAAAAGGCATTTCCATAACCTGCAGATGAGTCAGCTCCCTTTGTAATTTATCCCTTTTTTTGTCCCTAGGGGTAGTTTTCTACCTCTATCTTGATCCAAATAGGTTGGATTCTTTTCCAAAAATGCTGAGGAGCTAGAGCTCTCTCTGTCCTGTAGCAATGGAGGTGAAGCACTGATATGCAGTTGCCTCACTATACATCAACTACTGTGTAGCAAAATTTCTAAGCCAGTGTTAAAATTATATTCTACTTATTCTAATTTGACTCTTATTGTCATGCATAAAATTCTATTTGCTTTGGAGACAATTTGACAACAATTTCAAGTACCCTCTGCTATGCACCTAATCCAAATATTGAGGATGGGCTAGGAGAGAGAACTAGGAAATGTATGGAAATAAATTCCTAAAAATCACAGAGTAACACTCAACTCAAAATTATAGAAGACTAAGTTCTGAGAACACCTTTCCCAAAGCATTGGCATATGCTACGTATGTCTTTGTCATTGGGTTGTATGGTTTTATTTTGGCATGGTGCTCCAAGTTTGACATTAAGTGTATATATTGTCAGATATGACGCTTTCTCCAAAGCCATTTCCTATTTTGTGACATGCAAAACAGAGAGGCTTCTTCACATATGACTTATTCTTATCCAGCCAGAAACAGAAATACCATCTAACTTCTGCTGGGAGAAAGAGAACAACTTAAAATTTAAATCACAGAATCACAGAATATGCTGAGTTGGAAGGGATCTACAAGGATAAATCAAGTCCAACTCCTGGCCCTGCGCAGGACCATTCCCAAGATTCACACCCTGTGCCTGAGAGTGTCATCCAAATGCTTCCTGAACTGTGTCAGGCTTGGTGCTCTGACCACTTCCCTGGGGAACCTGTTCCAGTGTCCAACCACACTCCGGATGAAGAAACTTTTTCTAATATTCAACCTAAACCTCCCCTGACACAATTTCAGGCCATTCCCTTGGGTCCTGTCACTGGTCACCACAGAGAAGAGATCAGTGCCTGCCCCTCCTCTTCCCCTCACATGAAAGTTGTAACTGCAATGATGTCTTCCTTCAGTCTCCTCCAGGCTGAACTTGAAATGGTCTAGTTGAAATAGTGGAAAGTTTATAATTGGTCTTGGAAATAACTCCCCGCCCCCCAAAAAAATAAATTATATCAATTTCTATAAATACTAGGTATATAAACATATATAGTACTAGATATTATAATTGTACTTTACACTATATTTAATATTATACAAAATATTAATTTACATGTTTTCTATACTATAATAAATATATAGAATATATTTGTATCCATTTATATATGTTTTAGAAAATATATAAACAATAAATAAATTATTAAATATAGTTTTAGATATGAATATAGTACAAACATTTATATAATATATTCACATGTTGCCAAATTAATGATTCACTCTGTTTCCTGGGCAGTATTTCTAGGATATTATTATATTGTGCTAGCATGGGTATATTCTGCAGGTACCCGTTTGCCACCAAGGATACTAATCACAGAAGAAAGTGGTATAGAAACTCATATTGATGTTTTGCCTCTCCAAAGGAAGTAATTGACAGCAAAGCATATTTCAAGGTCTGGTTGCCAACATACTCAATTAAGCAGAATTTGGAGGAGGAGGAGGAGGGGGATGGCTGGAAACTCCCAGTCATACTACAAATGTCAGCTATCTGTTGTCAGAGACCTGGTGACGTTGAACCAAACTGTGAAATATGTGTAATTCTTCTAACATTGCTGATGATGTAGCACCAGATTTTTATTTTTTTCTGCGTGCATGTGACCGCTTTTGACCATGACAGGTTTTCATAAATCTGGTGTCATTATAGAACACATGACTTGTGTCACCACTGCTACAACAAGAGAAATCCATCACAGATCAAAGTGCCAGGAAAAGGCCTATTCACTATATAAGCCCCACTTAAGCTTTCCAAATACAGCTTGAGTGGAATTTAAGGGGGCCATAGGCCATCTTTTGCACACACATGAATTTTACACTGTGAAAACAAACTAAAATATAAAGCATTTTCTAATGTAACACAGAGCTATCTGAAGTCACAAGGCCATTCAGAACTAGATAACTTTGCTAGTATTTTACCTTGAATACTGTGTTATTTTTTTAGAATATGAAGCAAAACAATGAAACAGTCCAATAATATTTTAATACTTTGTAACATTAGACCTTCAACTTATATACTATATCAGATCTATCCGAACAGAGTTCTCTATAACCTTCTCAGATCACAAGCTCTTCGAGCAAGGATCGTGCCTATCTTCGTGTTTATACATTGCCTAGAGTGTTGCAAGCTACAAAGAAGCTTTCCTTCTGTGAGGGATTTGTTGAACTATGAAAAAACCCACATTTATTTATCTCTATATGTAAACTATATATATAAACTGATAAATAAATATGTTCATTTACAGGAAAGTGATTGTGTTACTTCACTATAATGCTTCCTCCCTTAGGAAGTCTTTTGAGATAATACTACATTGTTTTTTCCCCTCCCAATATTTAAATGCAATGCTAACTGCTATTTGTAGTGTATATTATAATGAAGTGTAGGACCCTTTAAAATAATTATACAGTGAAAAAAACATGTAACTTGACTCATAATTTTAAATCTATAGAGACATTTATTTCATCCTATTCTTTGCAATGAGCAAAATCCTTTTTTTGTGGTTGATTTCAGTAAAGATTCCAGCATCTACCTTCTTTCTCAAATTTTAAATATGTTTACTTTACTCAGCATTGCAGCCTATTACACCTACTTGTTTTAATGCAGTAAAGTAGGAAACTCTATACTTCTAGAGAACAAAAATCCCCACTGAGCTGCTTTGAATTGGCTATGTGATCCTAAAGATATTTTTTATTCCACTGATATTAATTTCTCCCTATTTAAATAAAACAATAGAAAATAAAATATTCTGTTCATCAAGGCACATGTATGTAATTTCAAGTAATACGTCATTTGAAATGGTCTCATTTTATTCTCTCTGATTTTGTAAAAAAAAAATCACTACAGTGGGAGAAAGTCAAACTAGAGATTATATTAGGCTGAGGCAAATGGTATTCACCTTTTATAGTCCCTATGTTTTATAATGAAGATACTTCATTGAAACAATGATGCATACTTCAACAGTTCCCTGGAGAGCAGTGAATCCTGTTTGGAGAGATTCATGAATATGTGCATTAGCACAATCCAACTGGAACTTGCCCTTAAAAAACGAACCACAAGAGAAGCTGATCAGTTCCCGCTTATGTATATAATCAGAAGGTTATCATATTATCTCCCCCTCCACAGGGAAAAGCAGATGCATATTCTTCTACCACTTTAAGATGAGAAATGCCAAAGGAAACAACAATTTCCCACTCCCTGTGCTTTTAGCAATATTTACTGTATGAATCCAGAAAGACCTTTTAGAAGAAGAGGAGAAGGATATACAGGGAGCTTCTCTAAAGGAGGATTTATTTTGCATATGATTAGTCAGAGTTTAAACCTTTAAAAAAAAAATTACATCTGCATTAATTTAGTCAAGGCCATCAATAAACCTGAAGTAAGTTCAAAGACTGCTATAGATGGCAGAAGGATGAGACAAACATTTCACAGAGTCAAGGTTTGCGAAGATATACATGAAGCTCTGTGTCCTGAAGATGAATGAGGAACACTTGGCAGTTCTTGAAGCAGTAGTTTATTTAAAGTACAAAGAATTCAGTGAAAAATACTTCTGGCCAGCAGTTGGTGCCCAGCTTTCAAGAAAAATGGCAGACCACCACCAAGCTAGTGACAATGATAAAGAATAGTCACATAGATTTGCAGATTTATCTTTAGGTTTGTAGCAACCTCAGCTCTGTGAAAAAGAGTATAAGCGGTGAGACTCCTTACCACCTTTGAAAACAAACTAAAAACTGCCTTATCATGGTGCATATTATTAAGTGGTCATTACAGATACCAGACAGCAGCAATAAGCTTTATCATCCAAAATGAGCAATTGTTTGATGTAAGCTTGGAAAGATTAAATAGTGCAATGAAAGAGGAAAGAAAAAACAAAATTATCTAACACCTTCTAGATAAAAGGTACCACTGTCTTATTGCCACCTCTTCTATACCCCCCGAGTCTGTAACATCTGTACTCATTTGTGTTGGTAGCTAATTGTGCTAAATGCAATGTAGCGTTTGCTTAAAAATATGTCTTCAATTTTATTATTGCTAGGAAAAATTCTGATGCCATTGACTGACATGTTTAATTTCAGTTGTCAAACAGTCATTACCAAGAGGTCTGTGAGAATGAATTTGGAGAAACTCTTACAAGACGTAACTTCATCCCACCAAAAGCCACAAAGGTTACAGCTTTTTTTATTTTGAAGATTTTTTCCAAGTACATTACAGGAGTCCACCCTTGTTCTTTGCAGCCCAAAGGTCCTGCATTCAAAAACTTTTTGGATGTCCACAAGATTTTGTGCACTGGAAGCAAAAAACCACTCCGTCTCTACTAGTTTTTCCTCTATCAGGAGAGAAGCATTATGCCTTCTAAATAAGATATATAGAGATGGCATAATTATACCCTCTAAAGAGGATATAATCTCATAATTGTGCAGTAGAGTTATCTTCAGATTGCACCACAGACCGTACTTGCATATCTGATAAACTAACACCCTCTAGTTTGAGGGTACTATTTTTACTTAAAAACATATTGAATGTTGTTGAACATGTATGTACTCATATATGGGTTTGTGTGTATGAAGTGTCCTATTTAATAATGCAGATCTGCCTGGATGGTTAGTTTTTATTCACATACACACAGATATACAGAAATCAAGCACTTGAACCACTCAGTAGTACCTTTTTTTTTTTTTTAATTTTTAAACAACTAATAATGGCTCTTCACCAGACAAAAGAGAAACACTCTTTTAAAATGTAGTGGTGGGAAGAAAGGCTAGGAGGTTTATTTTGCTTAACTTGCTATGGTGTGTCACATTCAGCTCTAACAGTGCAGCTATTACCATATGTCATCAAATAACCAGCATAAGCAGCTGTGTTGTTCCTCCACAGTGACCCCACCTAGAAGTTTAGAGACCAGGAGAAGGGTGATACCTATTACTAGCCCCACAAAGGCATGCACATGCCTGTGCACAGTTCAAGAAAGTGTTTAAATGAAAAGAAGTATTTCATCCTACTGAATAATTCACCGCTCCTATCTCTTGCTTTTGCTGGGTGCGTCATTGTCCAAAAATATTTTCTAAAAATATGGCAAAATCCATTAGGTTTTACAAAAAAACCCACAACACAACAGCTACATACTTATTTTTATATCTATATATGCCTTCGTCCCTGCTGTCTGCTGAGTTTTTGAACTTGTGCAAAAAGCAGTTTTCACCAGTGTAACAGTGATGTTTAGTGAAGACAAAGCTTGTTCATCACAGCAGGGGGACAAAGGGGAGGGGGACGAAGGTCAAAGGGTAAATTCCAATTGCTGAGACATGTTTTTATGAGTTGAATCTTAACCATGTGATAAGCAGCATTCAGACTCTGAGCAAAAGGGAGTAAGGAAGAAGCATATGGAAGAACATTCACGAACCACTGTACCAGTCTGATACCTGGTTGAAAAAAAGCCAGGTTGTTGCTTTCCAGTGGTTGCTTTCTGCTGTTGTTCTAGTTGTCAAAGGGAGTGTTCTTAGGTAATTAACGTATTCCTTTAGCCTTTGGAAGTGAATATGAAAATAGGTGCTTCGTTTCTGCTGTATGCATGGAAATTATGTGCCTTTTATTCCCAGAATACACAAAAGAGCACTGGTGTTACTTTTTTTGGCAGAAACAACATGTGAGAAGGAAGGGGCTTCCCTTACGTGAGGTACAAGAACACTGTGGGCAGGAACTGCAAAGACTCTGTGAGAGGAGGTAAGAGCAGCAGCTGTTGCAACACCAGGAGTAGTAGATTTTCCACTATCCCTTACGCAAATAGGATAGGATAGACTTTTGCCTCCTTGACAGATCTTTTTCCTCATGGTGAGCAACCATACTTCTCCTCTTAGTTTGTTTTCTTGACGGCTACATTGGTAGGAGTGCACAAATCCTATATCCAGGTAAATGGTATTGGTAATCTCCTCTTATAGGATGGGTACATTAATCGTAGCTGTGTTGTGACTGAACTGATGAAGATCTCCTAACCACTGTTAGGCATTGTTAACCACAATAGGCAGACGCCTATTGGTAGCTCAACCAAAGGACAATGAGGATGGGACTTTGATAAGCACAGACACCATTCCTGCTGAAACTCCCTAAAGTTGTATCATTAGAAGAATTTAATAAACTGAGTGAAAAAAGTTAGTGATAGCTTCAGGTCTGGCCTTGCTAAACCATTTTCTCTGCTGATGTTATTGTTTGATGTAAATGAGTGCATCTACACCAGTTTATGCTTGCAAAAATATTAATCTGTTGGTTTTGTACATGTTGTAGGAGTACTGCAAGTGATACCACAAATTAGGCCAAACAAAAATAATGAGCCACTTAAATGTTGTGTTACTATATATGAAAGAAGATTTAGAAAAGAAGGTCCTCTCCTTGTCCTGTTCTCAAATCTCTGTGAACACTGACAGTAATTTAATATAAGCAGAACCCACCCACACTGTTTGATTCTTGTGTTTTGACAGACGATTTACCAGTTCCTCAGTTGCTCTGAAACCACAGTTGCATTTCAGTCACTGGAGCTACATCAGTTTATACCACTTATGGACCTCATCCAACACCTTCAAATAGCTACAGGAGGAGAAAATTTCTGTGTATTTTGTCCTGCTTTACAGTATCTACTCCCTATGTTTTCTCATATAACAGATGTGACATAATTTTCTCATCAATTACTGTTACAACCACCATAAGTGGCAGAAAATAAGTCATGCAAGCCTGATCCTGAAATAAGCACCTCAAATGGGTAAATGCTACTGACTTTTAAGGACAATTTTTTTGAGGTTAATTTTACAGGATTATTGCTGAAGTTTGTACAGGTGTACAGTATAGTCTATTTCACTTCAGTGCAATTTATTAATGGGAATAATTGCAATGTATCTTTTGATTATGAGCAAAGCTGTAACATTCACATCCAAATATTGACGATGTCACATGTCCCCTGAAGGTGCAAATCTTTTTAAGTGCTTCAGGGGAGATAAAAGAGATTAGCAGCCTGAAGAAATACTCCTTCTATGAGCTCTCGTGAAAGCTTCATATTTGTCCTAGAATAATCAAAATGTAGTAATGGGGCACATTTTTCCACTTCTTAGGTTTTCATTGCAGTATCTTTCTTCTGTACCACTTGTATAATTGAGTTTCCCTATTTTGGAATGGGTTCACTTGACCCCAGAAAAACCTAAAATATTACTAAATTATTTTCCCTATTTTCTAAGGAAAAATGATTTCCTTTACTCCTAGTGTCAGCAAAATAATAAAATATTGTTGCTTTGCTGATAGTACAGCAGACAAAACCCATAAACCTAAATAGAATATTTGCAATGCTAAAAGTCGACTAGAACGGAAAGCAAAATTAACTTTTTAATTTTGTTTAAAGCAGAGATATCAAAAAAGCTGCAAAGTCAAACACTGTTAAAAATCTCATTTTGAACTAGGGAACATTTGACAGCATTGAAGCTTTCACACAGCTAAACAAAAGCTTTCTGAGGGAAGTTTGAGCAGGCGTTTCTTTATGCTTTGTCCATATTCTAAGTGCCCTCTACTGCCAGAGGAGCCGTACTACAGAGAAAGCCAGCTTCCGACTGCGAGTAGCAAGTAGGAACCCGCCCAGAGACTGATGGAAAGGAAGAATTTGATACTTTCCGGTAATACTTTTCAGCCTAAGTGTAGTTGGACTTGAAAGTTATTGGCAATAAGATGGCCTCTTTTTTGTGGTTTTTTTTTTTTTCAATAAGAAGAAAAAGGAAAGTGAATCGAGTGGTGAATGGAAATACATAGTCATTTATTTCTGCTGGCAATATGGGTTCTTCTTTTCTGCAGCTTGTTGTCCTGCATTGGTTTCTCTAGCTATCTGTGATATCTATTCTGGCACTTGAGAGACATATTTCTCAAGAGCAGCTTGATCCTGCCTAACAAGTAGGCAAACTTTACACTCATGCTAGGGTACAAAACCCCATCAGTCAGAAGAGAGAGGGAAGCAGCCCCTCCTTGTCGAGCTAATGGAATGCAATGGCTGGGGAAGTTGAGGAAATGTAATCAACATTACATGCACTCTTACCACCGAGGGAATTTTTTTTCTGGGGCACAGGAAGGTGTCTGAACCAGGACTTGCTCCCCTGGGAAGGAGTGCTCCTCCTCCCAAGTTAGAGCCACTCGCCCTGCACAGCCCCGTCCTCAGTGAGCTGCTGTGCATTCCTTGTGTGCCTTTCACGATGCATTTCTCAGCAGGACAATTTTCATTTTTAACAAGCTTGCATTGTTCAACACAGACCGAAAGTGACTTAGGAGTTTCTGAGTGTTATTTTCATACAAAGTGGTCAGACTGAAAAAATGCAGGTCTGCACTATGTGGAGCTGCAGATCTGATTGTGAATATCAGTTCTGAAAACCAGTGGGAAAAAATGACTCATCTATAACTCATCTTTAAATTCACGTTTAGTCTTTTATAGGCTAAAAAGTGGATTTTTATGTATCCTAGATAGCCTTAGCGCGCTTAAAATTCTCTATTGTACACAGTGTAAAAACATGTACACTTATTAGTGCATGTATATGTTTGTATATATATAAATATATATATATATGTCTGTATGTATCATACATTTGTGTGGTGGATAGTCCAGTCACACTGGCCAAGCTGTGAACAAACATAAACCCTAATACTGAAGTCCTTGATCAGATTAACCCTTCAGCATACCTAGCAGTGCACGGATATTCCTGTCTCCTGCAGAGATCAGTTTGAGTTCAGGTACAGAATAGGCATTTGAATGATGCAGGAAGTCCTCAAAAAGTGGGAATTATGACCATTTTTTGTTGGCGCAGAGGCCTTGCTGGTTACTGAAGTGAGCGGTGCTGAGGGTTCAGCCCCATCTCAAGAACTATGGAAGCTGTTGGGAGTTCACAGTGCTCCAATGGCCAGCACTTCATTATAAAGGAGTAGCTGAGAAATTACATTTTTGTTACTTTTTTCATCCTTTCCTGATTTACAATATGAAAGACATTCTATAGACCTTTGTGACCCCAGGGTGATATTGAAAAACTATAAAAGCAAGAGCTCAACTTTATTCTCTGCTCATGAACATACAGGATTATTTTCTACAGGATATTCTGAAATGCCGTGTCCAACCTAGTTTAAATAAGGCAAACTAGAAGGATGAGTTTACTACCTTTGGGAAAGGCTTTGAAACTACTTTCCCTTGCAAAAGTATGGGATGGTGCTTTTTAATGGTTTTTGTTCGGACTTGGCTGAATTATGAAAAATAAAAATAAATTTAAGTCAATTAACTCTATAGGTTCATCAGATTATAAAGTCAGTTCTTGCAGTTGTTAGCTGAGCTTCCTCAGTAAGCAGTTCATATTGAAAGGGTACAAATTTATACTGCGAACATAAGGAGGCAGGTGCTCTCAAGTGTCTTTTGCTTCTAGAAATACTCTCATGTTTTACCATGCAATTAAAATTATACCAGCCATATGAGATAGAGCTGAATTATTTTCCATTATATATATATATCATATAAATATATGTATATATATATTTATATGATGCTTCTGTGCATGTAAGACTTACGAAACTGCCTGCACTTGAAAACTAGGCACTTTGTTTTGGTAACAGTAATTTTCAGCATGATAATGTTCTTTCAAGCTTTCCAAGGGGAAGATATGAGCACTTGTCTCAGTGCAGAACTTCACATGCTCAAAAGATTTTATTGTTTTAATTTCCATGCTCAGTTTATCTTTTGGCCTCTGCTAAGAGTGGAGTTGATCATTCCCTACCTCTACTGATGGATTTTGTTCTGGAGGAAATAGTTTGAGGTGACAAATTTGATTCCAGGGAGAAAACCAGACACTAAAGAGCTCTCATAGTGTGGGCAGAATGAACAAGGAGCTGTGATTGCAGGGAACTAAACAAGCGACTATGTATTAAACAACAAAACATAGCTGTTCTCCAAGTTATACGTGGTCTTTGTATCTTCAGTTCAAAACTGAACTTTCTGATACTTTCAAGGAAGGAAACTGATACTTTCAAGGAAGTTACACTCTAGTCAAGCAGAAGTTACGGAGTTTATTCCAAAGGTACCTGTATAGAATTTAGTGACTTCTCATTTACCTATAGTGATGACTTAGGATTTTTATATATTTGTAAATTTTAATATTTTATATATATGTAGATTTTTATATAGCTTTATTGTTTCTCACACTTGAGGTAGCCACTAACAGTTTCTAACAGCTGCTCCCAGTTTCTCATGGTTTGTGCCATGTTCCTGAATTTTGTTTAACTGTCTTTTCAACAGACAAGATAGCAGCAACGACAGCGTGTTTGGGTCACACACACCTGGACCAGAATAACAGGACAAAACCAGACAGAAGTCCCAGAACGCCTGGAGGTGCTCCAGCAAGGCAGTTCTGAGGATTGTACCAGGGTGGTAACAAGGCCAGAAGGTTGGATGCATCCATTAGATATGCTAACTAATTAATGTTATAAATTTGTAAGAACCCTACACTGGGTGTGCACCTATATACTGTATGCACCAGAAAGCTTTCATTAAAGAACTTCTCTCTACTTTACCTATACTGTCTTGAAAGTATTTTTCTTGATTTTAGGCAACAATAGTATGTTGGATTATACTGACTGATGGCAAAAGATCAGAACTGACAATATGCAGTAGACCCCTATCAGTTGCACCTGGAGATGCACTAGATATTAACGAAATTGGCTTCTCATGGCCTGTGTCAGATTTGACCCAGGGGCTAGATATAAAGGTGCATGTGATGAGAAATAAAAGTAGCAGCAAGCAATTTAGTCCACCTTTAATTCTGGTAGTTGCAGTGCATCAAACTCCAGTGGAGTTTGATTTGCCAAGTGTGGTATAGTGCCTGTCCTACAGCATCACTGGTCAAAACACCATAGGTGGCTGAAAAAATCCAGGACTGGGCAAACCAGTCAACAGCAGACTGAGGCCACTGCTAGAAAGTCGAAAGAAAACACACAGCAAGACCTAGAAATAGGAGTGGAACGGGAAATAGTCAAACACTGGCACTCCTGAGCTACTGTCTCAATGTTTCTCACCTGCCCAGGTCAAGCATTCACAGTGAAGAATTCAGAAGATGGGGATGAACAGTCAGAGATGCCTTCTCAACACCAGTCTCTTCTCTGAGTAGCTCGAGACCCTTATGTGGGAGCCACCACCTTTCCAGCTCCCTAGCCAAAAATGGACACAGCACGTACTGTTTACGGCAGCTCCCTCCTGGAAGACCATGAAGTTCTCTAAGCTCCATTTGTTTGACTCCAAGATACCACATACCCTATTCCTCTTTGCCAGCGACCAGCACTTCTCAGAGACACAGTCTTACCAGTAAAGAGTGTCCTAGCTCCTCTGTCCTGAACAAGGACCATACTTTGCTTTGCCTTCCTCCTTGGCTTATTGCCCACTGCTCTCCTGCTTGCCCTTGCTCATACACACACACAGAGTCTCTCCACATCTGTGTGATCATATCACGGATTCCTATCATAAGTCATATGCATTCCAGTAATATGCATTATTTCAAGTATTTTTTGCACTATGCAAATATTCTGTACTTGCCAATACACAGCTATCACTAACATTCCCTCGCACCTTTCCCTGTTCCACTTGAGAGCTCAGAAAGTATTTAACAAGCAATCAGACCATATAGAAACTTCTTCTCAGGCTGATTGTGGAAGATCTCAATAATTCCTAGCTCAGATTTCAAAAAGTGGTAATAAATCTTGACATTACTATGATGAAAAATCATACACAAAAACACTGCAAGATAGAGTCCTGTTTATATAAAGCAGTAATGGGGTGAATCTTCTCTTTTTTTGAAGAATTAAACAAGATAATTTAATGAATATTTTTGAACTACGACTAATGGCAGAAAGATTGTATCAAAATATCTGATGAAAATAAATTTTTGCTAGGTAAAACAATATTGTTGATGCAATAAGATCTGTGAAGCATTTGATGTACTTTTTGAAGACTTGAATTAGTGATCTAGAAGAGTATAAAATAACTGTTTTACATATTATGTAAGTTAACCATCAGCTCATGGTTCTTGAAATCTAATTATAAGTAGGAAATTATCACTGAGTAGGATCTCACTGGAATTTTTTCCAATTCTGTAATATTTTTGTTAATAACCCATAGAAACCACCTAAGCACATCACTTTTGATAAAGTTTTCATATAAAGGAAAGACTGAGAAGTGACAAATAAGAATAAAAGTAGATCACTGACATAAATGGATATGCATTGCACAGAGAGCTAGAACAGTCAAACAAATGCTTCAATGATAAAAACCTGTTTATCTAAAGGAAAATATATGTCATATTAAAAAGAAGGAAATTCCTGTTTGTAAGATTTTCAGGAAGAATTTCCAATAAAGAAGTAACTCTCATGGCAGACAGCTGAATATGTGTTGCTTCTGAGTAGTCATTGTGGCTGCTATGGGTATGATTTAGTGAAATGCAAAGCAAAATAGTTGATGGTTAGTGTTCTGATATTGGTGCATATGCTGTTGGAATTCAACACTGCTCTCTACACTTCAAGGAAGATGTTTTAAAAAATCACAGAGGGTTCCGAAAAGATGCAGGAGAAAACCAGAAAAGCTGCAAAGATGACTGTAAAGGTTCAAAATGCGGGTGGTAAAGTTATGTTATTAACTTGATCTGTTCACACCTGAATATGGAGTCTTGATCATCCATGCCATATTTCTTTTGACTCAGTCTTTTCTACTACTTACTCTAATGCAATAAGTTCTTGGTGTGGTTCAGAAGATTTGATATTCTTGAGCTTCACCCCTACTGACTGTAAAACTGCAATTTTCCCCCTCTTTGTATTCCTGTGACTAAAATAGCAAAAGAATAAGCCCAAGGTATAGGTGGTGGAGATAAAAAGTTGCAATATGTCACCTTGTCTGATAAAGTCATCTACATAATTAGAGCCTGAAATTTGCTTTATTTTATGCACATGTTCAGAATAAACAGCATAGTTATTTCCCTCTTGCCTTCAGAGGCATGTCTATACACAAGGTCCATCTCTGCAAACATCCCTTGTGTGAGAAAAGCTGGCTGGATAGCTGGCAAGCTTGTGTTTGCCTCTGCCACAAGGAAGTATGAAGGCAAGTGATGGAGCAGAAGTGAGGCCAGGCCTCATACAGAACTACCAACTTTGCTTGAGCTACTTTCTCAAGTCTGAATCTGGGCATTGCTACCAAGGCAGCAGAGGTGAGACTTTGAACTTATCAGAGAGAAGGTCAAAAGAGAAGATTTTCTCAAATCTGTAGTTATCTACATGGGGAAGAGTACTTTTAAGAATGCACAGTTTTTCAGTCTAGCAGAAAGATATGATAATATTCTACACCTGGAAAGAGAAGTGAGAATAATTCACACTAGACATAAGGTTTGTATTTTTAACAATGTGGGTAATTAGGCATTGTGAACTAGCAAGTCAGGACTGCAGTGGATTTTTCATCAACAGAAAATGTTAAGATCGGGTATTTCTCTAAAGGTATATTCAACTTAACCATAGCTGTAAGACTAGAAACAGGAATTAATTCAGGGAAGTTCTTTGCCTTATGTTATGTGGAAAAGGAGGAGATAAGAACAGATAATCATAGTATTCTATTTTGCCTTAAAATCTGCATAATTGTGAGTTTGAAAAGAAAAGAGAAAATGCAAAAGATTTGTGAAAAAGACAGTTCAATTAAGTAGACATAGTGAGAAATTCTAATCTACGTAAGTACTTCTCTCTCTTTTGTGCAGCTGGGACTCTACCCAATGTATCTGAGCAGACTTGTTCAGGAGCTGGAAGATTATACCTCAGCTCAGCTTCCACTGTAGATCCACTGCACTTGCCTAAGTGACTGCATAAAGTTTTAAGTATAAAAAAGTTGTCTGTTGTCTTCAGAGTTAGCAATAAAACACAAAATAACTGAGAATAGAAGCAGCAAGCTTACGTAGATGGAAGAGAACTAAACATCTACTTAGACCTGTAAGCTACACAATGGCACCACACTTCAAGAAATAACTTAACCCATGACTCTGACAAGCCGGTCTGCTCCATTCTCTGTTTGCCCAAGCACTGAAATGCCAGTTCAGCAGATGACCTGAACCACCCATTCTTATTCCCTGATGACCAAAATCTAAATGATATTTCCAGAAATGTCATATTCTTTGCTTCATTTTCCCCTTTTTCACATTTCTTGCAAATCTCTCAGACACCTGGAACTCTCGACCAAGGACCAAATCCTTCATCTCCCACAATGGCAATAAACTATCAGAATTTAGGAATAGAAATAGGTTGCAGCTGCCACATATAATGTCACAGATAACACAGAATGGAAAAAGTCAGCCTTTACTGCTTCCCTAAGAAAAGGAAAATTAACCCTTGACTTGCAGTTCTACAGTTACCTCTTATTTGAAGCAGTTTTTCTTCCAGTTATTTCCAGGAATAAAAGCTCAGAACTAGAGCCTTCTCACACTTGCTGTCAGTTAAACTTTTAGGGGTAGTTTAAAACTTCTGAAAAAGAGAAGTTCATCTTCCCTGAACCTGTGCATTGCCTAACAATGCCCATAATCATTTGCTCCTCATTTCATCAATTTCTGCATTTATTATAGTTTTACCACATATTAGAAATAGCTAACATTTTTTTGCATGGTTGCTAGACCCTCTCTAAGGTCAGAATGAAGCTGAGTATATAAAGATTTCACAGATTAGGATCACTGCATGGCTAGCACAAGTTCTATTTATTTCTAAGATATTGTAACAGCTGAGATCAGATGAGGTATTTGGGCCAGTAGGTCAAATTTCCCTGGGAAAGAGGATGGTGTTCTCTGTGAGGTATCCTAAGCCCAAGCAAACCAGGCAGTATATCACACTGCAAAGTCTCCCAAACTTCTTTTACGGGAGGCAGAGGTGACCATCGGACATCTCAGTTCTGCTACAGCTGGCTTTTGAAAACAGAAATAATAAATTGCATTGCAGTTCCAAGTATGCATGCAGACAAACTGAAGTAATAATTTTCAGAACACACTCAAGCATTGTTAACATCCCCACTAAGCTTCAGATAATATTCTGTTTTGAAAATACTGTATCGGCGACATCTGTTCACATGCAATATGACAAAGGATGGAAAGATACATTATGCCACAACTCACAAGAAACTTCCCCTGAAGCACCGACTTCAGAAGCAGCTTGGAGTAGGTGCTTTGCAGAGCATTCGCCACTAAGTTCCCATTCTTTCCAGCCCTTTTGGTGACTCGTACCCACACGCTGCACTTTGCTCAGCTGCACGGAACAGCCGCTGCCAACAATGGCTCCATTCTATGAGACAGGAAGACCACTCATACACTGAAATGGCAACTGTCTGTACAGCATCCTCTGAGGCAACTAAATGAATGTCAGCCTTGTCTTAGGCTCTGTTTTTCATATAATTTCTGCTTTATTTTAAATTGTACCTTAGCTACACATACAACTCTTTCAACACAACATCCTTCTGCCTTTGGCTTTGCACCCTATTTTTAGAACCAAGCAGCTGATACCTCATGTAGAGTTGTCCAGCTTGTGTGTTTATACACAATCTGTGCGGTTGTGCAGAGAGCAGACTCACAACTTGGTGCACTGTGCAAACGCAAACCTTCCCGGCACAACTGTATTTTGTGTGCACTCTCTGCTTGAATTTCTGCTGCACTCAGCAATGTGATAAGGTCTGCCCCAAAATGTAAAGCAGTCCGTGAGATTGCAACCTTGGGTTATGGCATAGACAGGATGTCATCTGAGCAAGAGAAGTACTAAAAAAGAAAAGAAACAAATAAAAATAAAACACCAAACAAAAAAGTCACAACTTCCATAAGAAAAGCACAAGCAACCTTCAAACCTTGAAAAAGTGCACGAAAATCACTGTCATTTGCTGTCCCACTTCTTTTAGGTACCAAGGAAAGAGAGGGTCTGGTTGAGGAAACTGTAGACCAGTACAGGAGATGAAGCTGCAGAGATGAACTGCTGAGAAAGACACAGCAGAGAGCAATAAGTCAAAATAAGCTCAATTTTGGAGTCTAAACCCACAGATTTTCTCGCTTTAACAAACCTTTTTGTGCCAAAGCATCTAGACAGCAAATTCTATCCTGGTGAAATCTTTCCCCAATTTCTCACAGATTTTTTTTCTTCTTGCCCTTTTTTCCAAATAAGAGACCTTATATTCAACAGCATCTTGGTACATACAAGTGCATATTAAGGAAAGACCAGGCTCAGTTCAGATTTTTCTTGTTTACAATTTCAGGCTGAATTCTGCCCTCCAGTCCTGACTCCAACGGGAGTAACACTTGTGTAATTGAATACAGAATGCAACCCTTAGGGTTTTGGTCTGACCAGTAACAGAACTTTATATGTGTTTAATTCATTTTTAGGTTCAGGCATTTTTTTTCAAATTGGGGCATAAGTTCTGCTCTCGTGTTAAGAATGAAAATAATATAAAAGGGCAGAAACTTGTATTTGGTTTTAGTACAGTCATGCATCCATGCATACATACATACATATATAACATGGGGAGAGAAAGAGAGGGAGGAATGTCTGGAAGATATTATTTTTAGAAGTATACAGCCATTAGACATACTTCATTATTGTTGAAAAAGTCTTCAAATCAAACACAGTAACAAAAAACTCTTGCTTATTGATGAGCATGCTCCAGTGCCCAGCTGGGGCAGGGTCCTGCTGTGAGGGGGAGCGCTGGCAGCAAATTCCCAGCGGTGCTGGGAGGAGGATTGGGCGTTGCTGTTTTGAAGGTCACTGTGTAATACATTCATACGTACAGGACTGAGCAGAGAATGGCCTTTTTGGTAGATTTTTACTTTCCTGTAAGTTTTGTATTGTGAAAATATGACAATATATAGGGTGGGATAAAATATACCTGTAGAAATAGATCAATGTGGCCATAAGGAAGGATATTTTCAGTAAGGAACTTGGCCTACTTAAGTCTGTGCCCACGATCAGTAATAACCAACCTCCTCCTGAAACACTGAATTAATTTCCAATATTAATTTTAAACTCCTAAGTTTTCAAAGTTTTGCCAGGCCAAGGGAAAGGTGTTACTGTACCAAATCTGAAAGCAAAACGGACAGAAAAAGGGCAGAGACAATGTAAAAAGAGAACTCAAAGACACATAAAACTCTTCAAACAAAAAAACCCAACCAAGCAAAAAACCTCAATAAAAACAACCACAAACAAACAAACAAAACACAACAACAACAAAACCAAAAAAAACACAGAAAGATTATTTTGATTTTTACTCAAAAAACACACCAGAAGACTGGCACCATGTCCAGTCTAGAGAGGCAAGAAATTGGGAATTTTTTGGCAAATTATGATAGCAGTACAACAGACAAAATGTTAGGACATTTTAGCAGATGGAGACGAGAAGAAATTGCCAACTAAGATTACATTCACCCAAGTTGTCTGAGAACTCATACATGAAATCAAACAGTGCCTTGGTTTAAAGCATCCATATAGGCAGAGAAACAAAATGTGATTAATCCAACATTGATCTTCACTAAAGTGCCAATGGTGCTACTTACTGCAGGCTAGGAAATTTACTTCTGCATCAGGTAAACAAGCAGAGACCATAACAAAACATCAGTAGTCATATGGGAAGATGGTCAAGATTAACTTTTGTACATCAGTCATGCCCCAAAATCTTTTATAGTTGTTAGATCACATTAATGTGTGTATGGATAACACAGTCAGTTGATAAAGCATGACTGGATTTTCAACAGACTTTCAACAAAATCCCTCACCAAAGACTCTTAGAGAAACAAAAACTTGAAGATTAGTCATGGGCTAAAGGGAAGGTATTCCTCAGGATTAGCAACTGGTGAAAAGAAGGGAAACAAAGGGGAACAGTAAGTGGTCAATTTTCACAGAGAAGGATGATTACTGGCAGAATCCTCTGGAAATCTCTCCTGGGATTCTGCTGTTCAACATATTCATAAATTATCTGGAAAATGTTAAGTAGTGAATTATCAGTTTAGAGGCAATAAGAATTATTCAAGTTTAAATCTATGTAAAAAGTGTTACAGAAATGTCTTATGAATGACTCCACAACAAAATAACAGATGAAATGAACGGTTAAAACCTGGAGATAAATAATCTTAAGAAAATCTACAGGAGGAGACATCCTCATCTCAGGAGATATTAGAGGACTGTGAATTCATTGGCAGTGCTGGCACAATACTATTGACAACCAAAAGGCAAGGAGAAAATTTGGAGTTACTAGAAAGAGAATAAAAGATAGCAAACCTCATTGTGCTTGTGTACAAGTCTCTGGTACATGCATATCCTAAGGTCTGCGTGCAGCTGGGATTAGCAGTGTTGAAGAACACCAAATGGTTTCTGATCAAGAAAGTCTGAACATGTCTTTGAGAGTCTCAGTTATGTCCTTTGTGCAACTTCACAGCCTGCAAACTGAGTCTGGTGTAAAACCACCCATCTTATACATTCTTCCTGTAGAGAGTCTGAGCAGCACAGACAACATGATATGCTCAGGACATATCTCGTTCCCTGAGGAATAACCGTCTCTATCAACTATGCATTTCTGGAAAGAGTTGGTTATACCATGTATGTGTTGCATGGGTGGTTTGTGTAAGCACAACAGTGCTTTGCCAAGCAGTATATACATTGCTGTCCAGGAAAATTATGCTCAGCATGGTGAGCCTGCCATCTTTGGGGTGGGGATCCTTTTGCATCTCCTCATGCTTCCAGGGCACCCCTATGGCTGCATGGCAGGAAGATCTAAACAGTGGCTAAAAAGGGCTCCCTGACATCTGTATGTTCAAGGCAGGTATTGCTAAGAGGCTTTTCTGCAGCAGATGCTGCAGTTTTACAGAATCCACATATTCCTACATGTACCGGTGCATGCCTGCCTATGTGAATATGTATGTGTTGATACCCCTCTATGGCTGATATAGATGTTCAATATTAGATAGATATATAGCTGCCTAGTTGTGAAAATCACACTATGTGTAGTAAATCATTTTGCTAAGTCAGATTAAAGGTGCTATTACTCATGGCAATGTAATACTATCTGTAATTTCTGTGTTAAACTTGACATTATAAATCCTTTAATCTGAGTATTTAAAAGCTGTTCTATGGCTCATTTTTCAAACGGCATTCCAGTTAGCACATTTACTGCTAATGAACCACTAACTTGTTCTCTCTTTCTTGGATAAATGCTGTTGACCAACATTATTATTTGCTCGTCAAATAATTATTTTTTTGGCTTTTTAATTTAATTGCTTCAATAAAAATATACACCAATAATGCATTTTTAATTACACTTCCCAGGTGACCTATGCAAAAAGAGGTTTTATAATGAAGCCACAATAATTAGCCTGTCACAGTCCAGTTTGGGGCTATTGTGTAGTTGTCCTTTCCATGGTTCACCTTAGCCTGACTGGAATTCTGAAAGCCTTATATATTATCTCCGTAACACTTAGAAAGGTATTAAAAATATGTTCAGTACTGGCAGAAGCAGGCTTTCTAATTATTGTCAACTATTTCCAGTGTGACGTGGTAGATTCCCTTGAGAACTGAAACAACAGCCCACTCCAGGATTTGTAATAGGCCCTAGAGCCTAAGTAGTTGTAGGCAGAGCGTTTCCCTCAGGATAGATAATTGGTTTACATAGCAGCTGAACATCTGAACTAAATCTGTTTTTTTTTTCTATTGTCATTTCTCTGTTAAATATACATAACTATTTGGGGGTATTAAATACAATATGACTGACTATATAATAGCAGAATAATTTGCATGAGCTACTTTACCTGGAATGCTAATAACTGTTATCACCCTACATTTTCATGCATAAATGATAAAATATTATTGAGGCAAAATTCTGTAGTCCTTCATCAAGCGCAACTTTCACTGAAGCCACTGGGAGATTTGCTCAATTAAATATTGCAAAACATATCTCCTAGTTTGTTGAAAGTAAGATATCATCATTAGGATATTCTACCTAATGTTATTATTGGTCAGCTTATTAAGTGAGATAATATTAATGTTGTGTATAGGTATAACCAACACTGTAGGGTGCTGATCTTTTATCATCTGTTTATAAACCACTTTTATGAAATGCTCAATTACAGGAACTAATGATTAAGACACAAATATATTTACTGTCACTGGCAATAACCTGATTCTAGGAAGTAAATATCCTGAGTCTGAGTTATTAAAACAGAAGCAAAATACCAAGTTTATTTTTAAAATACATTTTATTTTGAGTTTGCAAATCTAGGAGAAGTCCATGGAAAACAATTACAAAGGGAATCAAGGCACTGCAATAGTAGCGGTCTCTTCCTTTAAAAACAGATGTCTGACTATTTCATGTAAAGAAGAAAACAATTGCAGATCATTTGAATAAAACTTTTTTGCTCACAGCTTTTCAAGGAACATAAGATTCTGAGCCTGCAAGTACTGAGTACTTCAGAAATTCAGGATGCTCAGAAATCACAGGATTGCATCCTAATCCTTGTGGTTAAATATGATACCCAGCTGTGCAATGCAGCTAGAGGTTTCATGTCTTTGACACTAAATTTGGTCATATTGGAGTTGAAGTAGCAGGACCCTAATAGCAAGACACCCTGCATTTCCTATTCCTCCACTCATTTCAGTGAGTATCCTGGGTGCATAAAAAATTATTATTGTTCCTGTAGCTTTTTATCCAATGTACACAAGAACTGAAAATAGCACATATATTTCTACTGTCCATCATTCGGCACCAGCTCAAAAATCACATGGATGCTATGACTTCAAAAGCACTGACTCGTCGCTCTTTGTGTCTGATATTGGAATGTTGTTGCTAGACATTTTCTGTCCCCAAAAGGAAAAATTTCAGAAAAAGAAACAGTAGGAAATCAATTCATAAGAGTGGTCAAAATGTGATACCGTGAAGTTTGCAATTCTTTGTAGAAGTACCTAGGGATATTTCGTCTCATAAGAGGTACAGGTCAGACCCTGCACACCATGACCATTGCCATTGATTTCAGTGTATAGAGTCAGTGGCTCCAATTCTACAAAATACTCAAGTCCTTGTAAAAAGCTACTAAAGCATAGCAAAACCATTAAGCATGGGCTTGGCTTTAAATTTATACTGAAGTTAAATGGAACGCAAAAGGAACTAAGTCTGCATTTGCCTACTACCAAGAACTTTTTGTGCTCAAAACAAAGCACTGTACTGTGTGGGAAGAGGCAGTTCCTCTCAAACTCTCAGACTGGTATGGCTCATTCCAGAGATACAGCCATCAACCTTAAATATTTTAATGAACAGCAAACATTATTGGTAAAACAAATCTAAAACTAAAACTAATATGCTTAACATGCACAAATATGACATGGCATATGTTATGTGTGTAGTAAGACTGAATTTCTTAGAGGAGCAGAAAGGATGAGAAAAAAAAATCAGCCATGAGTTGTCAAATATAACCTTTTGGCATTCTAATAAACTGTTGCTTGGATAGAAATATCAAGCTATTACTAATGGCTATTAATGTGTACATGCTTCATGTAATTTTATAGTATCTTATTTTAATATCTGTAATTGTAATGAATTGCAATTTAGGAAGGAAACAATTTTCATTTACTTTATATAACATAATTATGGACCAAATTAACCCCACACTAGTCTTAATTACATTTAGTTTCATTTGGCTGATCAAGCAATTAATGTGCCACTGTATTTTGGAAGTAAAAACCAAGTTGTTATGGTCTGTCTTCAAAAAACATGTACTCATCTCAAATGTAGCCACTGTGTAAAATTGTCTCTGGAATATTTCTTTTTTTT
>VWZF01006833.1:469648-595499 GCA_013396755.1 Sclerurus mexicanus | reverse complement strand
TTTTTTTTTTTTTTTTGGTTTACTGTACGTCCGTATGTTGCAGCACAAGAATGTGAGTATAATGAGGCCCTTCTGCACCTGGGGTCCTGTTATACTATGCTGCTTAATAATCTTTCCTTCATGCCACCCTTTATCTGGTGTTCTCAGATTGTACTTGCACTTTTCCCTTTTAATTGGGAACTAATTTTAATTTTGCCATTAGAGATGATAAAAAAGCCCACATATAAACTTGTATTTCCTCAAGCCTCTGTACTGTCAGTCAGCCTTTCTTTTTGAAGTCAGGGCTGGAACTAGCTCTTTTTGCTCTTCTGGCTAAAGAATAGCAGAAGGAGAATATTTTTTAAAGCCAAGACAAGAAAACCCATAAAATATTGAGCTGCATACTGATGTTCATATTCGGCACTTCAGTGAAATCAATGCCAGCAGAATGTAGCATAAAAACAGGCTTTAGGATCTGACCCATTAGCATTTAGTACTATCTATCAGTGTGTCTAATCCTTTTCAGCTAATTGAGGGAGAAAACACGCTTTTGCAATATAGGTATGTTGTGAATCTAATTGGGGTAGTACAAGGTAATTTAAGCACAGTTCATAAGCAGGGACATTCTCATAATAACACAGGAATCGTATTATCTATTTATGAGGATTTGGGAATGCTTTCAGAAATCAAGGTACTCTTGTCACAGTAATCTCTTTATGTTATTTTCAAAATCTGAAAAAGCAATGACTATTCTCATGACCTTCACATTTCTCAATGGGAAACAGTGGCATGTTTAATAAAACAGCTGTTTTTTATAGAGACAATTTGGGTAGTTTGTTGTACAAGTTGGGTAGTTTGGGTAGTTTGTTGATAGAAGTACTTTCCAGCAACTTTCTCCCATTTAGAGGGCCAATGAGGCACCAGTCTGCATGGGACCATACTATTTGCCTTGAGAGTGCATGGTGATACTACTGAAACTAAGGCTTTGCTGGACCTCAGGAAAATCTGGGTCTTAATGTACTCTTCAGCTACTTCAGTCAAACTCTAGCACTTTTTTAACTGAAGGAATTCAAAGCCATTTGTAAATCTTTTTTTAGTGTCCTTAACAGCAATTCTGAGAAAGCAATGGCTTTACACTGTCTTTTGCTCCAGATAATGCTCAAAGCTAAATTTCTCTCCCTGAAGAACATTAGTCAAGCTGACTTTTGTAAGGTTCTTTACATGACTAAAATGAGTTGGAATTGACCTTTCATTTTTGAGTTGTCTGGATCACAATCATCAAGAATATCATATTATATTCACATCAAAAACTAAAAGATATTTTTCCCACCACTCTTAGCAGTAAGAAAGACAGCTGTCCTTTTTTTTTGCCCCCTATGTGTCTGCTGTAAATTCTCCTCTTTCCAGTTGTAAAGCATCAATGAAAACTTGGGCAAAAGGAATGTTAAAACATCCATATTCATCAAGATTTTCCTTCATTTTCCCTACTGGAACTGGCCCATCAGCCACTGCTTCCACTCAACAGTGTGACCAAAGCTGTTCACAGCTAATGTGGGTCACCTCCAGTCCAGGTTACGGACCAGGCTGCACATGTCACAACTTGCAGCAGTTTGTCCTTCTCATGCAACCAGGGTCACCTCGTTTGTGGTTAGCTTATAAATCTCAAAGGCTGCTGCGGACATTGCTTAGCATATAATAAAAGTAAATCTGGCATAAAGTCACTCATGACTTCTCAATTGTAGAAAAACCAATCTCTCCAAGATAGATATAAACTCTGTATCAATTGGATGACACAGCAGATTTTTGAGGTTCGGGGGTCACAGTGAAGTATGTTTTCCTGCACGCTGATCTGGGTCAGACCACGTGGGACATGGAGTGTGCGAGTAAAGGTGAATTTTGGTCCTACAGGAATAGCTTGATCAATTGGGATAAACTCAGTTGGAATTTTGCCATTGATTTCACCAGTATGGGAATTTTACTTGCACACGAAGCTTCATGCAGTTAGAAACAGATGTTAAAGATGGAATTGATTATACCAAGCTTTCCCCTAAATTCTCTCTAGCAATCCTTCTAAACCAAAAGAAGGCCACATTTTCTAATGCTTCTGTAGACTACATTTAAGAGAAATTTATATGGCAAAGTAATACATTCTGAGGTCTACGCACACTCATTATCAGAGCAAAATACAGTATAATGAATTGCAATTGGTTCCATCTATTTGTGCAAATAAACTGTACTGACTACTAAGACAATAACATTTCATTTCTAATGCAAACAGCCAAACCACTGTCCCATATCTCTTACTGAAATAAGCACTATATTGACTCAGAGGTGGAAATGTGCAGGATTTTTAGCTGCATTTGTCAGCTGGTTAGGAAACTTCGGCACATTGGCAGTGATATTCAAACCATTACTCTACAGTTTTAAATTTATTAATTGCATGAAGCACAGTCTTGGCTCTTTCTGCAAAACCTGTTGGACACAGAGATCATTTTAGAAAGAAGGAAAGTGCAGGGTGCTGGGCAAACTATCACAAGTATAATCTAGGTGTGAGCATGAAAATAGGTTTATGACTCCGTGTGGCAGACTGAATATGCCTCCCCAGTTGTTCCACAGCATGTAGAACATACATCAGTAACCTCTCAAACTTTTAAAAAGCTAACCCAGCTTTCCTTGTAGCAATTGGTGAAGCTGCAATCCTCCTGCTGCATTGCCACCAGATACACTGGGAGGGGGGATGGCAGTGGGGTTGCCACACTGCTCTCAGGCTCTCTTTGCTACCCAAAGCTACCAGGGAATTGACACTTAGGGACTGGATTGACTCCTCTGCATCCTACAAAAAAAAACCCCAACAACAAAAGCAAAACCAAACCAAACCAAACCAAAAAACCACAAAAAAACCCCATAACCAAAACAAACAACAACAACAACAAAACTAAAACACTTAAAAAAAAACCTCAAAAAGCCCTCCAAAAAAACCCCAAAACCAGCGAAACAAACAAAAAACCCCCAACAAATTGCTGTTAACATGCTAACAAAATATAGCACCATCAAATTATGTTTTAGAACTGACTCCTAATATTCTTCTAAGAAAGGAAGTATCTATAGGAAAACTAAGTAGTATGTTGTCAACTACCTTCTCATCTATGTCATTCTAACACAGCCTCCTACTGTTTATTTCAGAGGAAATTAAAGAGCATACCAAATAGTATGAAACTAAAACAGGCAAAATAATTAATTACATACATTTTATTACATATTATTCTTGATTTTTTAAAAGTTCGAGTCTAGTTTATACTTTGTATGTGATACATTTGCTCATTAGTTCTCACAAGTCAGTCATTCAGTTTGAGTCTTCCAGTCAGTCACTGGTGAAAATTATCCAACGTTCTACTCTATTTCACACTCAAAGCACTTCCATTATGGTTGGATAATGGTTGTACCATCAATAAAGAGTATGAATCCAGTTATGTGGAGACCTCAGCTTAACCTTTCCATATGCTATTGATATTTATAGAGCTTCTGACATAATCAATTAGCCTGAAAACTGGCACTCGTGCAAGGTAAACCCATATAAAGGAACCATTGCATCTGCATTTTCATTAACCTTTCAGATCAGTATGTAGAAAATAAAGACAAATATATACCATATGCAATGAACACTAATCCCCCAAATTTTCTAATGATATTGCAGATCAGGAATAAACCTGTTTAGTGCTATCGTGATTGCTATGTTCTGTAGCTGCTTTCATGAGTGTTTTAATCGTCAGACAGACTTCTAGAAACACTGTGAAAATGAAATGAGATTAACTGACTCACATATGATACTCCTCCCAGACTAGTACTGAATGCAACCCCCAGTTCTGCATGGTAGCAAATCTTACTTGAAGTCAGTTGTTAATAGCTGACATAGCATAGACATTATCTAGGAAAGAAATATTAAACACACTACATACAAGTTTCAGGGGATTATACAAGCAAACTGGTTTTGTCTTGAGATACCTGGCCCTGGAACAGGAGATGGAACAGCTGAGGTTGAATCCTGGCCTTATTGTTGGCCATGGAAATTTGTACTTCCTTTCCACTGACACACTGTGTAAGTATACATCTGCTTTGGTGAAAGATTTAGTCTGTTAAACATCTGATTTTTGTTACTGCCTTGATGGCTCAAAACACAATTCACGTTATTTTAGCCATTTCTAGGATAAAGGGTTAGGCATAATGGAAATATATTCATCTTAGAAGAATAAGCTATATCTAATTATTAATTAAAATATTACTACAGTAGATTAGTTGCCCTGGCCTATATGTTCCACCCTATTAATGCAAGTCAGAAGGAAGAGATTCCTAAAGAAATGAGTAGAAGAGCTGAAAAGAAAAGCAAGTCCTTGGCATTATCAATGTCAAATCCACAAGACTGGTTCTGAGCACCTCAGGAATGACAGCTATGGCTGGTTGGGCTAGCCTTGAAAGGACTTGAAAGGATTGCTTCTCCAAATAATGCAAATTCTTCCCTACTCTAAGAAGAGTGTGGGGAGGTACAACAGAAGAGAAAAACAGAGGGCTGTAAGCAGGCTCAAAGAAAGGAACACATGAGAAGGTACAACGTTTCGGATTTACAATTGGGTCCAGGTATAGTAACCAGTGAAGTTACTGTTCACTGTTGAACACGGCACTCACTGCTTTTTGAACCCAAACTATGTGAATTACTTAGGGAGACTTAGGCAGATGGGGTGAAGTTCCCCCTGCTGCAGCTGAAAGGATAATTCACATAGACTTTAAAGGAGGCAGATTTTCCTCTGCCTCAGATTTTTCCTCAGATATTAATAATACCTTTATATATGCATAAGTATAGGCTAAAGAAAAATGGAGTAGATTACAACATGAAAATGTCATCAGAGCCTGGATATTTAGTACAAAATGTTTGGTGTCAGTGGAGTGTTTGCAACAGCAATCGCTTTGGTTGCAGGATCACATGGCAACATATTCTCGTGAAAGAAGTGGAATTAGTTCATTGGTTAAAGAGATATACAGTTGTTAAAACTGATTAGTAGGGCTAGAAAATGTAGTATATGGGAGGCTTTTTAACTCATAAGGTGGTGTGGAGTAAATGAAGGCCTTGTAACCTTCCTCTAGCAGTCTGGTGGGTTTTTGTTTTAAATCCCATCCTATGGACTTAGTGCAGCTCTAGCCTTTTATTAAAATGGGAAAATATATTGTTTATAAAGGCTACTCTTGACAAATAGTAACCAAAAAAAGGTGCAAAAAATGTATTGTTTCCATAATCAGAGATACACTGTAAAACAGAATAAAGTGATAAATACAGAGTATCATTGTTTGTTGTTGCTATCTGTCTGTGCCCAGTGGCAAGAAGGTCCAAATGAATTACAGCAAAATTTTTAATAAAAGAACAACAACAACAACAAAAATAAAATAAAATAAAATAAAATAAGAAAAAATAATGGACTCCATAACCTGAAAGAACTTTGAATAAAAAATGTCCCCTGAAACTGAAAGTCCCTTTAAAATCTCCACACTTTCTCACCATTCTTTGTTTTTTTCTTTCCCCTGCTCTTACTTAAAAGCCTCTGGGTGATTTGTCCTATTCCCTGCCCAATAACAGCCAAACCATTGTTTTAGGAAAGATATTTTTAATGTTGTATATTTTACTTTTTTTGTTGTTGTTTTTTCTTTTCCTTGGACATTTCATCCACACACTGCAGAAAATGTGAACATAAGCAGCTGCAATATGAGATGAACTCTGAACACCAAATAGGTAGGCCCTAGAGGGGAGGAACTGAAATATGAGCTGCTTATTCTTGGAGCCCTTTAAACCCTCCAATCTGTTTTAAATTATTTTGGTGCCTCTATTTAAAGGTTAAATTTTTGTTGTTGTTGTGAGCCATAGTTTAGTAATACAAAACCTGGGCAACATCAGCATAGAGTCAATTCAGAGATTACACACCCAGGGTCTTTCCTGATCCTGCCTAAAGTGAAGCAGCATGTTTATACTTAGCAACACATTTTGACATGAATGAACTTTTCACGTCTCTGCTCATAAAATAAACACATTCAGAAGGAAAAAAAATCATCTCACTCAACGATCCGGCTTACATATGTTATTTACAGACCATATGCCTAAATCTAAATATGGTTATGTATATGCAGAAGTTATAGATATAAAACACTGACTTCAGAGCTGTGCATTAAACACTGAACCTTTTACATCTATCATTAAATCCCTTCTTTGTGCTTTTAGATTTCACTAAAAAAAACCCCCGTTTTCCTCTCCACCCCTTTCAAGTGAAATCCTGGCACCTGAAGCATTTATGCTTTGTTTTTCCTTCTACAGTATTTTGTTTCAGGGCACTCATAATTTGAGCACTAGAGCTTAGATGTCAGCATGAACACAGTTTCGATGGCTGCTTTTTGCCATTGCCACTTTGAGTTCAGCTCTACTAAGTGCCAATGGGAAATTCCTAAAGGCCAAGGCATTTTCAATAAATTAGCATCAAGACACTGAGTCTTTGTATAGCATTTAGGTGAAACTTGATTCAAAATGCATATTTGGGGATTTCTGACAATGCTTTCTTTGTTTTTTATGCAAATAGAAAAAGCCTTGGAATCTCTTGAATTTATATGATCAAAGATGACCACCATGAATGTGTCTGGAAGCATTACCAAATGACAGAAATACCAGAGACAGTTATATTACAAAGATTAGAATAGACATTTTTTTAAACAGTGCCTTCTAAAGAACACTGGTTTTTTGACAATTCATTAGCTTTACGTATTTTTAATCAAACTAATTTTGAAGCATTGCATTTGACATGATACACATCAAATGGTTACCGCTGGATGGGGACTCAGAGACTTCTAGAATGCAGCAATTAAAAGGTTTATGCCCCTCTCAGTGGGCAAACTAAACTCCATTACAATTAATTAATGAGAGAATTACATGTTCTTTTAAAATCATGAGTATGATTTCAAAGATATTAAGTAGCATGGCATACCCTCCTTCCACTGCAGCAACTATGAGCTGAACTTAGTGCATGGATCTTTTTATTCAAATGGTGATAGAGATGTTTTGTGTTTTGTTCTGCTGGGCTGTTTTCTTGCAATAACTGCTACCAGATAATGAAGAGTGGGTTTTCTGCAAAGATATGTCAGTTACATAGGTCCACTTCTCTATGTAAAATCAAAAATACACTATAAAAATGCTAAATAACTGACTGGTTTTGGTAGTCCACTTTAATAACAAGGTACCTTTTGCTAAAGGAAGAAAAAATCTTATCTAAGTAGAAAGTGTCTACTTTATCTGCACTTCCAGATTGAGGATTTGTTTCTTTATTGTATGCTAACACAAGAAACAGAATGAAATGAAAAGGCAGACTGAAGAGAATTGACTTTTACAAATTTCTTAGAACTGTTTTGAAAATAATTTCTTTTGTGCATCTTTTTTTTCCCCATAGTCATGTCCCATAGGTGAAAGCAATAGGTGAAGCATTCAGGGCCCTCAAGCTTCACACCTCTCACTAGTGTTTGCTCCCTGCTACACTGCAGTACACTTCGGCCCCAAGCCATGATGTCTGCTATCAAAACATAGTATCATTTGGGTTGGAAAAGACCATTAAGGATATTGTGTTCAACCCTTAAAGTTACACTGAAAAGTCCAACACTAAACCACTTCCCTTAGCACCAGATCTACACTTTTAAGTACCTTCAGAGATGGTGACTCAACCACTTCCCTGGGAAGCCTGTTCTCGTGATTGAAATGGGACTTTCAAAGAAAGCTGCCAATCTATGATAAGTATTAAGGACTGCAACAGCATTTTCAATCAAAAATTATGTTTTTTATCTGCAGAAGAAGCCACTGTGAGGAATCAGGAAATCTATATTGCAAGAACAGAAAAGATGATAAACAACTCCCGATTTTTTGGTTAATAGGCTGCAATTTTCTAAGTTCTGATGATTCTGTGAGAAGGACTTAAAGGCTTCTACTACCCAAACAGAGCTTTGCAAAGATCAAATATATAATTTACCACCTTGTTTATGGCAAGTATTAAATACGCTACTAAGAATAAAACGATATCTTATTGTCATGCAGTAACACCTCTCATACAGAACAATTCAATATGGTTGAATCTTCTACAAAGTCTAGAAAGAACAATGAAGAAGGAGTGAAAATGACAAGTAAGAAAGGGAGAGGGAAAGGTATCCATAGCAAGCACATGAAATATACTCTTGACAATTAAGGAATGTGAGATTTGATATAGTTCACAAAAAAAATCTCAGTGTTGCTCAGCTCACTTCCAGGATGTTTTCCAAAATTCTAGTCCCTATGATGCTCCTACTAAAATACAAATATCCTTATAATTTTTAGGAAGAAACTCTCTGTTACACCATTGATGGGTATCTATAAAAGCTACAAATAATTATTTTCTATAAAATACCCAAAAGTGGGGTTTTTTCCATGAGTTATTACCAAAAGTCTGCTTGCAAAATATTGAAATTAGACAAACTGGAATTACAGTGAACTAGGACTGAGACAATGGGCTATTGCCTATTGTTGGATCAATTCTCTAACTGACATTAAGCCCTGTGAAGAATATTTCTGAGAAACTTAGCAAAACACATCGTGGTTGATCTAAGTCTGTGGGCTAATATAGCTCATTCTTTGGCTGATTCTGATAGGGAGAGGTTATCATCCAAGCAGAGTTTACTGCAAGTTCTTGAAGAAACCTTGCAAGAGTGAAGCTTTTCAATTAGTTAAATATATGTTCCTTTTATTTAGTTATTCAGTTTCTGGGAGAAAAAAAAATTGTTTCTCCATTCTAATCATAGGACTAAAAGCTTTGGGAAATTCTGAAGGTGAAAATTGCCACTTACTTGCTACATTAATTGTGGTGTCAGTTTAGAGACTGTTGATGAAAGCAATTTTTTTTTCTCTTGACTTCACTGGACCATGGAACAAGCTCAATATCCACAGCAGCTAGAGAAAAGTTTACTTCATTTCAGTTTTTCAGAGTTTTTTATACACACATACGTGGTGTCAAGTATATTTTTTTTATTGTTTACCATAATTATGTCTTTACTTGAAATTCATATTTAAACCATTTCATGGTTGTCATGGAATTGTTGGTAATGTGTGATTACATTATGTTGTCTTTTGCCAGGACACTTGCAAATGAGACATTATCCTTGGAGATTTTCTTGGCTGAAAATGTGAGTAATTAAAAATGTAAACAAATATTATCCATTACATATGCCACAGTAATAAATAATTCTATATAATGCAAGTTAATGACTCTTTAGGGATCCAGCCTAATCCTGTTACAGACTGTTTCATAGGTGTACAACCAAACAGTTAATCATTTAATATTTTAACATCCATATTATATTTCTACAATGTAGATCTCAATTGCAAAAAAAATCCAAAACCAACCAACCAAACAAACAAACCAGTCAGCATCCCTGCTGAATAATTATAGAGCATGAAGTGTAGGAGAGGCAAATGGGTATGGAAATCCAGAAGGTGTTCAGGACAGGTCTTGGTCTGCTTTTCAAATGGGCATTGGTAAGGGGGATGAACTTGCAAAATGGAACATTTATTTTGCCTTCTTTCCAGTAGAGAAGTTATTAATTCTCTGGTAGGTATATTTATATCCAGAGTCTGAAGGGACATGACTCAGGAAGGATGTGTCAAATGCAGTCAGCTCTGCCCAGGATGCTGATGAGAGCTGGGTGCAGGCACCACAGCACTCAACTGGCCATAGCAGCATGGGAGAGGGGCATGGATCTGTTGGAAAGGGATTCATTCGACCTTTTTGAAAGTAGAAGGTGGTTAAATTCTTTCTTTCAGGTCTTGCTCTCAGAATCAAAAAGCAAACTAAACCAGAAGAAGAAAATTCTCCAGGCACTGGGGGGACATTTTCAAAGGCATTGTGTTAATTGATTAGGTAAATCCTATTGAAATGAAACATTTCATTCCAAATTACCCCTGGTTAAAAATCTTCATTCTGCTAGTGACTCCCTTTCTCACCTCAATGAAATCAGCAAAACTATTTGCTTCTCTTCCCCCATTTTGGGGCACAATATTGGAGCTGAAGTTCTCATTTCCACAGCTACTTATGCCCTTTCCACACTTCTCATTCACCTGTTTTTGACTAATTTTCGCACCTTTCCTTATGCTTTGAATAATTTCCTTGCACAGTTTGCCAAATTACCTCTTTGAATTGATACTGAAATCATCTAAACACTCAGTAAATCTCAGAAACTTTTCAATAATTATTTGCTGTAAAAGGACAATGATCCTAGGAATCTGCTTAAGGACACTGTTGAGTCATTCTTACACAAGGCTCCTAAAACTTGCATAGAAGTGCTCTTTAATTACTTTTAAGTCATATTAGCAGTTAGGTCTTATTAACTGCTCTAGGGATTGGAACGCTCTTCTGGATGATAAAGCTTATAGCAAAAATCCAGGGATCAGATTGGGAGAAGAAACAAAGACTCTAGCTTATTTGATGTCTCTCTTCCCCCCCCCCCCCCCCTTTTTTTTTTTTTTTTTGTGCATGGGCTTCCAATAAAGCCAAATCATCTGGGAATGGGGAAGAGAAAAGAGCCTGTGCTCATTTCCTAGACTTTCTGAGGAGGCCAGGATCAGCTCTCTGAATGCTGAAGACATTGCAGGTGTGGGCACTTTGTAGCTATCTTCTGCTCCAAGAGTACCATCTAACATAAAAAAGGTGATGCAAGGACAGGAAGGCAGCAAGCCCACCTGCACACTCTAGTACTGAAGAGTTTTAATCAAATCAAACCAAATAACCCCAGAATGATATGGTCATGCCTAACCAGCATAGCTGTTCTACATTATTCACAGAAAATCCTAACTCTACTTGTTTGGTGTGTCTCTTAAAAAGAACCTTTTTTCCCCTCTAAGTTTCATGTTTCCGAACTTGTGTTACCAAAGTATCTCCTTTGATAAGCTGCTTTGGTATATCTGTTTGACTATGACCGTTTTTTCATTTCTAAGGTGTTTGAACTCATGGTTCACAGTAAACTCACAGTTTTTATAATAGAGGACTTACTAATGCCTAGGTCTGAGGTGTTTTTACTCTTATTCTTTGATTTACATCTGTTTAGAGGAGAGCCTCTCCTATCACAAAATGTAAGGGTACAGATCTTGGTACAGATGATAATCGATAATACTGTCTGCATAACTACGTAGAGATTCCACAAACCCTAACCAATGAAACCAAAGATCAGTTATTCCTTCCTTCTAGTCAATAGTCTATCAATAACACATATTTCATAATACTGTTTAGGAGCAAAACTATTGGAGTAGAGCCCTCAGTGTGTTCCACACAGTGTGGTAGACGAAATTCCCAAAGACAGTTAATGTGTGGCAATCTGAAGTCAGCTAGTATCAGATGTTTGCTGCCTCATTTATTTTGATTAATTGCTTTGGTGGGAGTGGACCAAAGGGTAAGCCAAAAATCCACATCAGGGAAGGCAGAAGTGTGCTTCACCCTCTCTGTGCTTAAGTAGTAAACGTACTATGAACCTTTGCTATCTTCACTACCTTAGACTCTCTCATACTTTGCAAGGAAGATTCATCACACTGTTAAAAGTAACACCAAAAACCTGACAGAATCATGGTCTTGTTTGTTTAGTGCCAGTACCTTCTTTGGAGAAAGCCTTGGAACTGCTGGCACCAGCGATCTGGGATCACTTGGCTGTTTCAGACATGTTTGATCATCCCTGGTCTGTTTGGTTTTTTCTCCCAGATATTTTTCTTTTTCTGTCAACTCTACTACAGAGTTCCTGGAGGTGTTTTCAGGCTTCATGTCAATCACAACAACTCTTCCTACCACCTATACTTTAATTTCATCCTTTGTCTTCTCCTGCAACCTCTGGTGAGAAACACAGCTGCACAGGGACCACGGTGGAGGCAGGGAATAGTGCGAGAGATGTGTGTCCACCTATTGTAGCTAAAATCACAGATCTTTCCAATTCAGCTGTAGGAGATTATATCACCTGCTAAGCCTGTGGGCATGGAGCCCTGGGTGGTGATTTCAGCCATAAACTTTTTGTTTTGTGCTGTTTACCTTTGCTATCCCCCATGACAGGTTTCTCTTCTGAGCAGTAGCCTATGGCACTTGGCTGGGGCAATGAAACTCCTGTACGACGCAGTACACAAAGAGTGACAAATTAAAATGACAAGGCTGTCTTACAAGATTGGGATCTAGTGAAATGAAATATTTCTGGTCCAGGTAACAGAGGCAGTGCTACATGCTAATATGTGGGAAAAGCCAGTGTAATTTTCAAATGTCTTTAACATGACTGAGTTTGTCACTGTCCCAGTGCTATCATGTCACATCTTTCCCAGGTGGGGCTGAAAGTGTGTCTGGGGGGACTGTACTTGCAAAAATAGCTCCATCACATGATTTATAGCAGAAACAATTTCCATTTTAATCTCTGCTAGCTATGTTAATGGCAGGGGTAAAATGAATCCAAAGAGCCATCATGAGCTTATATGGTGAAAATTCCTTTACAATGATAGTATTTGGCATATTATCTGACATAATTTCCCCCTTTTTATTTCAAACTGAATAAATAAGTTCATCATGCACACGTACACACAATGCTGCCCTCTGATTTTTCAGATTCCTATTCTCCTATTTAACTAATAAAAAGAGAAAGTGTTGATCTTCTGCTATCAGCATTTCATAATCCTGAATTTTAAATTCATTGTTCTGCATTTTAAATAAAGGCTTGAAAATTACTTTGAAGAGCTCTTTTCTCCCAATGGGTCTTCAGTGAATACACACAAATATTTTGTATTCTTAAACATAGCACTGATGTACACAAATGGATAATTGCCTCTACAACTTAGGTATCTAAATCTCTGCCTTTCAAGTGACATTTTGCATGCTCATTTGTGTGTAAGATTACAATGAGGCTTCAAGTGTCCAGACTGAATCAAAATCATTCCTGAAATGCTTATGCCTCTGTTTAATTAAGTTGAAGTGAAATTCATGTTATTCAAGCACTGTTAAATCAGGCTGAAGTTAGTGAATCTGAGTGACATGCTGTAGCATGATTTTAAACTGACTAAAATATGTGGCATTTTAAGGTGCTTTCTTTCCTTCTGTTTGAGAAGCAAACCCCAGGAGTTTTGCAGAGCTACCCACGGAAAATTAAAGGCTATTTTTCAAATAACTGAAAGGCAGGAAACTCTGTGTTCATAGAAGAAACAGAAACCCTTCTCAGAAATAAAGACAATTCATACCTTGCACTAAATTGAAAAATAGAATTCAAAATTTCTGAAGCACTGTAGCAACTGAAAGATGTTTCTTGAGTGAAGTGCAATGGTAGCTAAGTGGGATACAAATTGTAGCCCCCCTGCCTCCTCATTTAATTTCAACTTTAGAACAATTTCAGTCCATCACTGAACATGTTGAAAGGGATCTCATTATTAAAAATTCAAAATATTCTCCATGATCTTTTATTCTAAGAACTCCCAAATGCCTCAATGTACAGAAACACACATTTTTAATGAACCAAATGGACTTGTTTTTATAACTGACAGGAGGTGCTGGGAATTGGAATTGGAGGGGGGGGAATCAGCTAATTAAATCTAAATCACCAACAGTGAACATAATTTCCTTGTCCAGTCACTTCCAGTTTCACCAGCTTCCTTGTACCAGTCTCATACTTTATTTCCTTCTCTGGTTTGGCTTTGTTACCTTTGAATTTTAATTAGACGGCTTCCTCCATGCTGCCCGGGTGCCACTCAGTAATGCATGTCATGGTGTGTGAACACAGCACTGACAGGCTCTTTGCTGTCAGCTCCTGTGCCCCAGCCCAGCTCCCCACGCTCGGAACTGCCTTCCCGGGGAGGATCCAGCTCTGCTCCAGTAGCCCTGGGCTGCTGCAACCTGCCCGGACCACACCGGCGGGATCGGGTCATGGACAGAAAGCATGCACGATGTGACGGGACCCTCCAGGACTTTCAGCAGCTAAAATGGAAGGAGACTCTCATCATGTGCAACTGCAACTCTTCAAAGCTTGCAGCATTGCCAGGTTTTCATAGGGATAGGGAAAGTTGCCTCCCTGCCAAATTTCAAGTTGGTTTTCTAAAATCCAAAGCTGATGGATCTGCTAGGAACAGAATTTACCAGGTTTCACCAGCATTTTTTTTTTTTAAACCATATTCTTGAAACATCTGAATCTTGTGAGATGTTGTCATAGCAAAATGCACCTCAGATGGTTCAAATTTGGCAAACACTTGGGAAACAGAGTTTTAGAAAGGGACTTGCTGGGAAACCTTAATAAGAAACAGAGCTAACAACCCAGTCAATGTTTACACTGAAAGAACAAACAAATAAACAATTGTGCCTTTTAGTTGCCTTGACAGTAAATCTAATCAGCATAACAGATTGCAATAGATCTTTTTCCCATAAAAGTGAGAGCTTAGAGCAAGAGTTAGGAAAGGTAGACCTCAATTTTTTACTCACTGAAAAAGGGTAGTACGTACTGCAATATTTCAAATTTAAATGGAGAGTTAAAAACTGTGTTACAGAGCACACAAATGTTTTAGGGAATGTCATTCTTTGGAGATAATCACTTTCAAACTGGATTTCTATTATTCACTAAGCTATGATCCACTGCAGCACTAAATGCCAAAAAAAATGCATAGTAGATCTGCAGAAACTTCTGCACTGGGTTTTCCCAGATTTCAGTGAGACTTTCCTTATAACATTTAGGCAGTTTCTGCAAGTACACTTTGGGTTACCACTGCCAGAGAAACCCCGTGCTGGGAGGAAGGAGATAGGAGTGACACAGGGAGGCCCTAGGGGAGAAGCTTTTATGTAGCTCCACTGATCAGCATAAATAAGAAAAGGGGCATTGCTGCAGCTGTAGCCACTAAGCTGCGGAAAGAGTAACTTTTTCAGTGGGATGGAGATTTCAGGGGCTGTTCCTCCACTCTCCAGCTTAACCCAGTATGGAGGATACTGAATGTTACTTCCACATTCCACTCAAACATCACTCACACTACATCAAAATCAATCTGGCCTTTTGATAAGCTATCTGGAGCATGAGGCATGTTCTCCTTTTTTTGTAAGAAGTGGGAGAAATATACAGCAATGTTTACACTGTTTGTAATAAAACAATGAAACTGAGAAGCCACTGCTTAAGTCAATTCAATACTGGCCACAATTCAATCGCTCAATTCAACTGAAATTGAATAAATATTTTTATATAAATTCAATCAATTGGTGTGGTCTTACATGTGCATTCTACATTGTGAAATTATGAACAATAACTTGTTCTACCAGCACTGCTAAATAGTTGCCTTAAGTCAGAGGATAAAGAATAGAGAAAACTGAAAATCCATTATACTCTGTAACAGTCTGACTAAAACTAATTAGCTGCTATCTAAATTTTCACACCTCTATTTCATGATCATCTTTTCTTCTTGTAAAATAAATACATGCATTCTGAAATGAGGTAAACATAAGTGGTGTTCAAAACATGAACGTAGCAGCTTCAATTTTCAGTTCTGCTCTGGCTCCCTGGTACATGGTAGAGACACTATCAGGGTCAGGGGGCTTGGGAAGAGGATTTTCCCTGGAGGGAGACAAGAAGGGGAGTCACCAAAGCACCCTGTTACATTGGCACTCCAAATGTTCACTCAGAGCTTTATATATTCGCAAATACTATGAGTATTTAAAAAAAACCTGACCATCATGTTCTGTATTTTGACAATGTATGGATTATTGCTAAGTATAAATAGGTCTTGAAAGCTTGAATGATATCACGCTGTGTGGAATAGCAGCTAATACTTATAACTATTTTTGGAATGGATTATGTAATGCATTTGAACAATTTGGTAAGGTTAGTACTTGCAGTGAGATGAAATTGTATCTTCCTCTTTCATATTAGTTCAGACTATCTCCAACTTATGCAGACTCACAGGGTCAGTTCCAGGAATATATAGAGACACTTACGGGGGAAAAATTATTATCATAATAAAATACTGATCTTTCTATATGAAATTTTAATCTCTTCATGGAGCTGGAGCACACTAGGACAACATCCACCTGGTAGAGTTGTGATACTATGACTTCATTTACCTTTCAGAAAATGCTTTCTATTGTAAAGAGACAAAAAAAAAAGTGCTTATCTTGGTTTTGTATGCTGATACGGCCAAATTTCAAGTCTTTCTCTAGTGCTATTATTTATAGGTTCACATAAGCAGAGGTTTTAACATACATTGGTTTATCTACTAGAACTCAAAAGCAACTCATTCAGCTGGTTGGGTTGATTACACTGGGAGACAGAGGATTACTCTGTAGCTAAACTCTTTATTAATTTGCACTATGAAATTTCTAACCTGAAACTCAGAAGCATTTAGAACACCAATGCTTTATGGAGGGAGGATAATATAGACTATGAACTTAGTAGAAGGGTGGCCTTTCAGGTATTTAATTTGGACACATTACTCCCAAAAGATCTGAATGAAGAACTCTATCTGAACTATTTTTGTGTAAGAATCATTTAAACAAGAGAGTTCATCTTGGCCTACTTCAGTTCATTGTAAATGAAAGTCTTAAAGTACTTTTGAAAACCTGTGCATTTTCTTGGAAGCAATCAGTGATTGCAGACAACAGCAGAACAGAGAACAATAACATTTTATCTTTCAGCAAGATTAAGAACTAACTTGCTTATTTATCAGCTGAATAGCACCTTGGCTGCCCATGAGACTGAGCTGGAGTCACTATATTGAAAATTACTAGACCAGGGCATTCTCCAGCTCTTCTGGCAAAGGTTCAGCCTTTACTTTCTCACTTAGCAGACCATGAAACTCAATGGAAAATTGAGTAATAATCAGTCCCTGACCAGAATATGATCCTGTTATATCCCCAAGCTGCCTTTACACAATGTTAAGAACTTGAGCGCATTTTATATTACTTCTTTTGTGTTGTAACACTTAAATTTTGTATTACAGTAACCTAAGTACAGCACTAGATTAGACAGTTGTCCAGGTACAGCCTTGCCTGTAATGCAGTGTGGGCTCCATGTGCCCATTAGCAGTGATGTCTGGCCACTTTCCGAGAAGCAGGGCTTCAGCACCTGCAATGGTTTCTTAGCAGGCAGCCATTGGAAACAACAAATGCCCGTCTTCCTGCTCCTTTTCTTAGATTTTATACCTGAGCTGATATCATATGGTTAGTTTGGGCCAGCTGGCCTACTTGTTTCCCCTTCCAGAGTCTTGGCCTCGATTAGGGAAGGAATGTTACAGTGCTGATTGCTGTGCTTAGCAGCAGCGGAAACACAAGTGTGTTGTCATCACCTTTCTGGCTGCCAATGCAAAGCACAGCACTGTAAGAACTGCTGTGGGGAAATGAACTCCACCTCAGCCAGACCCAAAACATGCAGTAATGTAGACATTCAAGCTGAAATATGTTCATATATGGCCTTAAACACTCTCATTGCAATGAGTCTCTGCAACCAAAAAATTCCTTATAGTGAGAGGGTTCCTCAACCACTGCATTTTTCTTTGGATGGTAGGTACCATCTTCCCCTTCAGCAGTGCCAGCAGTGCTGTGACCTGAGTCCCATGTCTAGAGGTGTCCTCCAGAGCTGAGCACAGCCCAAGCATAATGTTTTCCATCACTCTCCAGACAGACAGCGGGGGAGGGATGTGCCATAGACAGGCATTCGCAGTCAGTCCTCAGAGAATGCCATTGAGAGAGGAGGGATTTCTCTCTACTGGACTGCTTCTGTAACATTTTGCTCTATCCTTCCAACAATCAAGCCAGTGGCTTTTTGCCAAGCCAAGAGTCTGCCTTGGCTATCAGATCTCATTTATGTCAATGAACAACATTCTCAGTAAAAGAAAATGTTCACAGTCAAAACTATTCTCAGTGAAATCAAAACAGTCAATGGATTGTCAGGAAAGAGTGGTGCTGCCCTACCAAATAAATGTCACTTTGGAAGCAAGGATATTAACAAAAAATATATGTGTAGGCAAGGTCCAGACACTTGTTTTGACAGTACATGATTTTGCTCCCTTGTCAAACTTCCCTTATTGCACATGGACTCACACACTCATTTTCAACAAGTACATAATGATGCAGGAGATTACCAGTATATTACAACATGTATTTGCCTTTTAGATTGGCTTAATGTATTTTTAGACTTATCCAGCTGGCTTGGAGAATACACATGAACCAAATTCAAGCACTGCTTGTGCTTTAATTACAAAGGTTTACGCTGGACCTACACACTGTGCGCCCTCTTTCCACCGGCATATATTTCTGCAGCGTGATTTAGATACTTTATGTGCCTCACTGGATCTCCCTGTTGTAAACATGCAACTTTATTTAAAATATGAATTTCTGAATTAGATGCAAATAAAATGTTAAATAAGAGGTTTTCATCAGTAATTATCTACCAATAAAAATAGTTTTATACGCTTAATAATGAATATAATTGGAAATTTTTATGCACATTAATGTGTAAGTATTTGCAATTATTGGTTTACATTATTTTTCTATCAATCTTTATATCTCTATGGAATAAAAATCCAGAACATTTTTAACCTAAGCATATACATTTGTAAACCAGATAAATGTTGTGATTATCTCTTCCGGTATGTAATTCCTCATGAGGGATTCAGTTAATTGAACATACCTTTCAAAACATAATCTATGGCTTAATTAAGCTTAGCAGATATAAAATTTGAAACCACATACCCTCTATTGGCAGCAAAGTTAGGGACTTTTTTTATTCCTTTTTATCCAGTGCTAGTAATGACTGCTTTGCACAGGCACATAATACATGCAGGTAGCATGACTATATCCAAAACAGAAGTTAAGTTTTTGATTTCAATGTCAGAGATGAAAAGTTTGGGTTTTTTTTATATGTACATCAACTCTTTCAATAACAAAATAAGAACTTACTGACGTTGAGTAAATTTCATAGCTTGTAGAAAAGACACATATCATTGTAATGTGTGAAATTTTAATCAGAAATGTTGTGAAGGATAAAGGTAAACTGACTGCTATAATTAATGTGTTCTGCCACAGATATTTAGCTGGCACATTTGAGAAGTGTGGTTTATGTTAACTATTCCACTGCTTGAATTCTGTCCTTGCTAAATGGTGAAACTGTTTGATGGTTTTTAGTTACTATGCTTTCTCATCTTCAGTAAACTTTTTCTTCTTTGAGGGTATGATCCTGTAGAAACCAGAGGCTTGCAGTAGTGCAGCAGTAGGTGAAGAATGGACATGCTGATGTAGATAAGGCTGCACTTGGTAGTGTGTGTTAAACCTGCTAACAAATGTCTTCAGGCTTGAACCACTTGAATATTGCCTTTCCTCTCCCTCCCTCTTTTAGCTCTTCAAATGTTCTATTTATTTTATCATTCAATTTATAATACCTTGCACCCACAGCCATAATATCCCGAATCAAAAAGGTCACGTTACCCAAGGAATGCAGATTACTATAATCTATTACCACAACAATAACGAGGATGGAGCTATAAGAAGATTATTGTTCTCAAAACAAAATGCCTATCTGTTACATCACGTGCATTTTTGGAAAAAGCCCAAGGCCCTGATTCTGCCGCCATCCCTTGCACTGAGTAGAACCATATGGTCCCATTGGAGCTGATATAACTGCTGTTGGAGTATGCTACCACTCAAAATAAATAAGAGTGGCAGGATCTGGCCCTGAATGAGCACATGGGCTCTGCACCCTGCCCTAAAGGTTAACAAACTGGGTAAGAAAATTCCAGGGCTGAAGGGGATTCAGCTGAGAAGTCCCTCTCTGATACAAGCTCCCACCCCTCCAGATGTTGGGCCTCTTAAGGGAAATACTTGTTCAATATACATTCACTTTGGTAGGTTTTGTAAGAAAATACATTCTTTTTACTTTTAATTTATACGTTGTCTTATTTCCAGAAACTATGAACTGCTTGTGTAACTAAATGCTTTAATGAAGAAATTACAAACCTGAGACAGACAGGAAATAACAGCTTCAGAATTGCATTTGTAGCAAGAGAAAGGACTTTTTGGTGTAAATAAGATTCAATACATATGTATATAAATATGTAAATATATAAAATATATGTAAATATGTAAATAACCAGGAGACCTAATTCTGCAGTCCTTAGGTACCCAGCTTTTCTACACTCAATAAAGGCTACAGTGGCCCCTAAATGTACATTTTATTCCAAGAAAATACCATCTTTAAAAAGCTGGTTCACAAATAGAAAAATTATTATTAACTTTTGCTGCACAATAAATCCCATACCAGTATGGCACATTACAGGGCATATTTTCAAAGGGTACTGGGTTACGAGTATGCAAAATAAATCACTATGATCTGTCTGAAATACATGATTAAAGTGATTATCTTGGACAGCAAACAGAGAGAAAAGTATCATTTAAGAAAAATCCCATACTCAGGGATTCTGATTCTTTGCTTTGCTTCTGCCTCGGTTGTATCAGTCTTACCTGAAAAGATCTACTGCAGGCGCCTCTTGCCATGCCAGTATGGGTGCACAGCAGACAAAAGACATACCAGAAAGGGGAAGACAGATATGCCACTTAAATTAAATAGGAAATGAATTGGCCAGCAAGTTGGCATGTCTGCTGAGACAAATCATAGACAACATGTCTCTCAACAACAGAACTTATTTGTTTTCTCTTGCCAACAGATTCATCACTGCCCAGGCAAAACAGGCAAAATACATTAGTGTCATGGTAAACTGATAAAGAGAAGTGCCTCAATCTAGCATCCTCAATGGCGAAAGTCTTAGGGCTGTATTGATCTGTGTTATATAAATCTTGTTTTCTGTCTGCAGAAGTGAATCAGGAATGACCCTTAAGGTTAACAAACATTGTAATGTCTTTCAGCTGGGGCAGATGCCTATGTGCTCCACACATTGTATTTGGTCAAGTCCCATCTTGTCATTTTACTGCCAAGGAGCTTAACTAATTGCTGGCAATCATAAGACAGTTTGATGGAAGCAAAGAATTCCTACAATTGTTGCCCCTCTCCCCCTCTTTTTTTTTTTTTTTTTGCCTTAACAAGCACTCAAAGCCGTGTAGCGGAAAACAATCAACACTGAATTAGTCAGCAGGAGTCTTAGCTGAGCTGGAACTTTATGTAATTGGCATGTCATGTTCGTACATAGCCAGAAGCAGACCTGATTAAGCTGATGCATTTTTTTTCAGAAAACTTTTACAAAAGCTGCTTTACCTCCTCTTGTTTGGTTGCAGGTCATTGCATGTGCTTAACATGAGATTTTTCTGCAGCGCAAAGGCACTAGACAGTCATCACAGGCATTTTGGATTGGAGAAGAATTGTCACAGTGACGTGCAATATTACATAACCATCAAGTATTTAGAAAGAGCCAGTAACAAAAGAAGCAAGGTCATTATTGAAAGCACAACTCTTACACCATGCTTCTTTGGTTTGTGTGCACAAGTTCATTTTCTACAGTCTATTTTACAGGTTTGAAAAAATAAGATGCTAGTTATAGTTTCTCTTAGAACTATTTCCTATTAAACTTGCATAGTTTTCTTAGGGTTTAGCAAAAGTATTTCCATGCAACAAGGAATCCTTCCAGTGGAGATACTACTCAGGGCACTTAACCAGTCCACCCTATCTGATCCAATAAAATTTTACTGTGCATTTTACTTTGCCCTACAGATAGATTTAGTCTTAAAATGCTAAAAATGCCAGTATGCATGGAGAAAGTAGCTAAAGCTTATTGTTAAATCATAAAGCATAAGGCATGCCAGCTGTATTCTTTCGCACCGGTGTCCTTCTTGTCATAACCTTAAATCAAACGATGTAGTTGAACTTGGCATAGATTATTAAAGCTAAAAGAGTGAGTACTCCGTGCTTCTATTACGTCATAGTTGACAATATAAAGACAAGATTCAGAGAACTAATGGAGCTTTTTTTCTTTTGTCGTAGAAAGGTCAAGCTAGTTTTCCACATTTTATATGTGTGTCATTCTCAATATAGCAACAGAATCTCTTATAGAAAACAATGTACATAAATGTCTCTATGAAGCTACTAGTCACCTGATCAAAAGCCAATGTTGAAAAACACTTCTAATGACTTTCTGTTATGCATCAGTGCACCTACTAATGAGCTGCCAGAAAAAGCTTTGCAAAGCTTTGCTAAGATAGAGCAGGAATGTGAGAAGCCTGAGATCTAACTTCCCTGCTGTGATCCCTGCCTTTCTACTAACAGGGAGCCCAGGCGCGGAGCTACTAATGAGCATGCTGGAGAGAGTGTCCAACCCAGCACCAGCTATAGACAATCCACCTGTCTGCTCTCGATGCAGGGTATAGTGCGTGACAGTAAGACACCCCATTGTATTTTGTCCTTAAATAATTTAGTTATTTATTGATTCACTTCACATTTTTATTTTGGGGCTTTTTCTTTGTTTTGGTTTGGATTGTTTTTGTTTTTATTTTTTTTGTTTGTTTTTGGGTTTTTTTGCACTGACCTTACTCTCAGTAGCAACTATCACTGTCTTTGGAAGAAAGTAGCAAGTTTCAAACGCAGGTTTTCCCTCCATAACTATTATTTAATTTGATTTAAGGAAAACAGTGCTGTTATAGCACATTATAGTTCTTCGGAATTTCAAGCTCATTTCTCCTTAAACATAATCATGCATCCTGAGCTTGATATAGAAAAAGTAAACTAATATTAATAACATCCAAAAAAAATCCCAAATATCCTTAATTAAAAGTGGGGAAAAAAGAAGATGTAACAGCTGTCTGGCACTAAAAATAGTGCAAATTGCATAAATTAGAGCCCACATTTCAAAGGTGCCATGCTCAACATCTTTATCTACAGTCAAAAGCCGGCAGGATACTGGTATAAAACACTTAGTTAAATCTATTTGCAGAAATTCTGTATAAATTGAATAGTTACTGCAGGATGCCTTTCAACTCCAAGCTGCTTACATAACGCATCATGACGATACCTAACTCCCTTTGGGCTTTTCTAGAGGTTACTCTGCCATTTAATATTTTGTTAGCTGAAGAGACAGGGTTGCAGAACAGACACTAGATAACATTGCCAGTTAGCAGTAGGATGTCACATTTACTCTGAAAGAAATACAAAAATGTAGTAACAGGAATCAGTAATAATTGCTTGCATTATGCTCCACATTGTCATTGGGAAAAGCTATTCGGTTCAAATAATCCAGCCAAATGATTTGTTATTTCCAGTTCTTGTTGCCTCTGTTTTCTGTCTGAGTTTTGACATTAAAAAACCTGTAGTATGTCACACCTAGGAAGAAAATGTGTCCTCAGTGCTTTATTGATCTCCCATAGATTCTTTAACTAAGTCTTCAACATTATGAAAAAGTATCTCAGGGATCTATAGTCTCCTCTTGATACTAATTCTCACTGACATTAATGGGACTTGTGTGTGCGCACTGCAGAGGGAAAAGAAAACAAACCATGGATGTTCAGGACTAATACTTTCAAAATTTAGTATTAAAATACAGTGAATATTATAAGCACATTGTCACCTCCACCCTTGTAGGCTAGTCACTCTGAGTAGCAACATTAATTTTCAATTCAATAAATTCGCCTTCTATCAACATTTTAACAGTATTTAAATTTTATTTTTTTTTAGCTAACACCTCATCTTTCCATTCTTAGAAGATTTTTAAATAGCTTCTACTTCTTTGCTGAAAAGAGAACTTAACAGTTTTAGAAACTTGACTGATTTTTACCATTTCAGCTGAATTTACAGAGGCATGCTGAATGTAAAATCTTGAAAAAAATAAATGTTGGGAGTAAAGTATGTGCAGGATGAAATAAATTATTCAGGTGCATAAAAGTTTGAGAATGCTAGTAAATCTGCTTGGGCCAGATTTTTCTGAATATGTAAATGCATTTAATAGAAGATCCCGTATAAATACTTCACTGTTCTCTTGATACTTGGCCTCAGTAAATACCTGAATAGCGTCTGGTAAAACAATCTAAGGATCCTCTACACATGCAGGAGATAGTGACCAGATTTATGGAAGAAAAATCTACTGATGGAGGTTCCTGAGCAGCAAATAACCACCTGTCAGGTGGGAATGCTGGGCTCACCAGTCCTTCTGTAAACACTCTTTGGATGCTAAAGAAATCTTGCAGCATGGCACTCTTATCCTTCATGTTTCCACCACACCACAAACTCCTCTTAGATCAGTGAGAAACAGTGACCCTGTTATGCTGAACTGGTTATGTTGGTTTTGCACTAACAGACACACTTGTTGGGGATCTCCTTAACCCTGCTGTGTCATTCGGCATTGCACACTGGATGAGACTGAGATAGATCTGCTGTGTGGTAAGGTACAGCTCACAGACCAGAATAGGTCAGTGGAAAGAAAGGAAATTGGGTGCTAACATCCCACCATTCTCCATCCTTCCAGGCAATTTCCACTATAGGATACCTGCAGGAGGCCTATAACCATTTTATCACCATCTACTCAACCAGGAGTATGGGCTACACTTCACGTCTCCCCCATACTGTAGTCATCTAATCAGTTGAGTTCCTGGCGTTGCAAGGCAGCAGCACAAGCAGTTTCAGGCAGCACACATCTTAGACAAGGTCCAGAGAAGGGAGAAACATTCCTACTCCTCTGTTCTTCTGTCCCACTCTGTTATTCCAGACTCCCAGGATTAACAAAGTTGCCCATATCTAACACAACTCGTTTCATTTCCTAGGCACATTAGGTTACAAAGAACATGTAAAATCTACCCCTCTTGTTAGACTGCAAAGCCTAGCTCACACATGAGGTAACTCACATAAACTCTTTTTCTGTATTTTTCTGTAGAGTGCCCTGTGCCCATTAGTGCATCAGCCCTATTCTCTGAGGATGTGGTATAATAGAATTAGAAGCACTTTGAAACTGCCAATCATCTTTTAGTCTGTGCAATGAAGGAGATACATGAGAGAATACAGCTTTTTTACCTCTATCTCCTCAAACATTAGTTGACCAAAAATTTTATGTGAAACATTTTTCCTTGTGAATGCACAGGTTTGTCAGAATTTCAAAACCTTCAAAGTGTGCTGATAAAAATGTATAATTGTATTGTTGCAAATCTTTTTCATAGTTTGATTTATTTAAAAATAAAAATGCAATAACATTACAAAGTCAGAATAGAGTGTGTTATTAGCACCACTTACCTTTCAAAATATTTCTTTTGTTTCTGTATGTTTTTCTCTACAGGGAAGATATTAAAAAAATAATTTCTTACTTCTTCAGAATGAAGGCAGATTTAAAAATGTGAGAACTGATATTGTTTGATCAACTCTGGTTTATCTGTTGGTTTGACAACTGAGTTTTTCCTCTCATGCAATCCTGACATGAAATAAATATTCCTTTTAATAATTTTGATTCATTAGCAGGAAAGGTTGGTTTTCCCTAGAGTAGCTGAAATACATGTGGATTTATGAGTCAGAGCAGAAGACCCCTCTAAATGATAGCAACAATTTACAGAGAGTTCCGAGAAGACTAATAGAAATGGTTATGAGGCTGGAGGACATGTATACATATAATTTCACAGAGTCATAAGTAAGACATATGGGGAGAATGATAACAGTCTAAATTTTTAAAGCATATTAGCAAGAGCAATAGAGAAAAAATTAGACTGAATATTAGGAAAAAAATTCCTGAAAATGAGCTGCATTAGGCCATTGAATAGTCTCCAAAGGACTGATGGGAACCCCACTGCAAGATACATTACAACTATATGGTGGGCCACCTGGGTGACTTGACAGGTTATACTTCTTTCCATCACGGTCTTCAAAGAACTGAAATAAAGAGGTGCTAAAAAGTCAAAAGAAAACAGAATGGAGAAATTTCAGATCCAAGGCTGCCTTGACATGGTTATTTTATATCTTCACTGAGATTTGCAATTTCCTGTCATCGTATCTGGATTCCTTGGTCAACTCTGGGTGCAAAGTCAATGAGATGCTGAATGACTTACCTTGGCTGCTGGTAAAGTTAATGTGTTATAACAGATTTTATACACGGTGATTTATGTATTTAGGATTTTTATGTCAATAATGACTGTACATGTTATACGACCATTTCATAAAATTACACATCACCATAAAATAACTGTATGTGGCATATTTAATTTTGAACTTCTAAAGACAAAAAATGGAAGTAGTTACAATAATCATTATTTTCAATTTTATGTAGTTAAGTGGTTTTACAAAAAAAAAATTAGCCTTCCAAATTGCACAGTTATAATGTGTTAATGGTAGCATAACATGTCATTACATTATGCAGCTTAATTTCATAGATATTATATATAGTTGGATATTTTAGACTCTTTTATCCTTACAGTTATTACAAGACACTAATTTCTTTCAAACCATATTCTGCTTAACACTTATTCAGTATAACCTTTGGTGATTCAATTCATTTGGACACGTGGATCACAAAAGAAATTGGTGCCATTGCCTTTATTCCTTATTATGAAATGGGAGCGGTGCTCCAGCTCCTTGCAGTTTTCTCTGTGGATGCATGACTCCATCCTTTTTTATTTTCTCCTACTAATAAAACATGTTTTGCCAAGATGGCTGATGGGCCCAGGATGCCGCTGAGAGAGATGAGATCAAAGTCATCTTGTGTGTGCTCTTGTAATGGTCACCTGTGAGGCTTGGATTCATCCTACCTAACTTTTATAATGGGACACAAAATCTAGGTACTTCACTTAAGTTCTTGGAGTCAGGTGGGATGGATCGGGGATTAAAAGTCCATACATACAACAAAGATACCTGTGCTACTCAGACCTTTTAGTGATGCCATTGCACTATATTGTCCTATTGGTCTATATGTGTGACTACAGGGAACTCAAGGACGAAGAATGGTCTTGTGTCAAAAAAATGAAAGAACTGATGGTGCAAAAATCCACCAAATCTCTGTGATACTTACAACAACAAAGAACTTCTAATACTTCTGATGTATTGCTTTGCTTTTCTTTACATAAGCTTCATCTCTTTTTGATCCACCCTCAAAGCATTCAGACCCTTTTGGATTTTTAACTTTCCATCTTCTCTGTTTACTCTTCTTTTAAGGTCTGTTGTTCAAAAATTTTAATCAGCATGAAATTCACTTTGTCTTCAAGGTCACTAATGAATATATCGCATAACACTGATTCCAGTTCCTGGCTCCTAAGTACTCTGATCAACACAGTCCCCCAATCACTTGCAGCTACTTTTGCAATATCCCTTTACCTGCTATTTGTCATTTCTTTCTTCAGCCATATATTATTTCATCTCTACAGGAGCATGCATTGTCAGTGTTTAAAAGAATTCTCCTTGGCCAAGCTGCAGAAATGGAAAGGTAACTTCATGTCAGGACACTTTTTTATCTCTGTCTAGCACGTCTGGCTGAAGGGTGGTGCGCAGAGAAGAGAGACTATTCTTATGAGTCTTCACCACACTTCCTATTGGGAATGATTTATGAAACACCAAGTCCCTCAGATATTCTCAGACATTGTCTTGGAAAGTTAAATGGCCACAGTCCGTAAATGGATTGGGAATGGCGCAGTGCAACCAGCACCCCTGTCCTAGCCCATGAGTGGCCTCTCTTTCAGCTAGAACAGCCAAAGTATGGGGGCAGGCTCTTTGTTTCTTCTTGGAATAAGGCATGACTGGAAATGTATGGCCATAGATAGAAACATAACACCCTGAAAGATTTTTTTCTATTTTTTCTTTTTTTTTTTTTTTTTTTTGAGAATTAACAGCCTCTTTCACAAAAGCAGTAGTTTTAAAAGAGACTGTGCAGTTACAAGAAATCAATTACTTTAAACGTGTAAAGGAAAGCATTTCAAGGTGTAAAAAGAAAGCAGAAGAGAGTAAAGCATCACACAGTACAGATAAGAAAACATGATCTTTGCCTAAGGACCTTCCCCATGCAGCAGAGTTAGACAGGTATTTCAGCTGTGACTCAGTGTCGTGTGTCATCTCAGTCTTTTCTCCTTGCACTATGAGAAGTCCCATGTTTTATCTGCACTGTAGTTAAAGTCCTATTAGTCTGAGATTCCTATATACCCTTTCAATTATAAAGTAATTGTTTATATCTAAGTTACTCCACTATTCACTCTTGGATGGCCAGAATTTACAAGCAATAGATAGTTATGACTTGACACTTTCCTTACAGTTTCTTTCTCCGCTTCAAGAAGAAACCAGTATAACTTCCTCTGCTGAGGGCTACTGTAGTTACTTCCTGGGTTTTGGCAGTACAAATTTTTGCATAAGACTCTGAATTTCCTATGGCTACTTCACACCTAAACCACTGTGTCTGCAGCGTCAAACTCATCCATAAATCCCTCAACAGGGTGTAGGAGCAGTATACTAATGGGATCTAATAGCAGAGCTTTATGCAGAACAGCAACAATTAAGACATAAAGAGGAACCTGTCCAAGTATCTCTCTTTATTTTTACCAAAACATATTCCTTCAATTTGCTAGTATAAAGTGATGATTCATGAACACACCATCTAAACAGTAATGTAATATACATAGCTCCCATGTCTGTCTTCAGACTGGGACTGTGCATAGGCTTCTATGTGATATATAATATCAAAGGAACAAACTCATCTTTAATTTTAGAGCGAGCCCTGGTAATATTCTCTGTCTTTCCATCATCTGAAAAGTTTGCAAATGCATGCTCTGCATCATCAGTGCAACAATCTTCATCTAACATTGAAATGCAAATCTCCATAGCACTTGTACTACATCCTAAAATAAATTGTTGCCACTCTGCACTCCGTAGCATACGTGATTTTTAACAACTATAACTGATCTGAGAATTTCTACAAGGGATTTTAACTACAGATAACAAATGAAAAAAATAAATATACATATGGAGAACTGAATGCACACACAGCTGTATTTTGAAGAAATGCACGCTTCAAATCAGCTAGGGTCGACAAAAAAACTGCTCTTCAAAAATAAAAAGCTGTACCCTGGACAGTTGGCCTATGAAGTTCTTAATGGGAATGTTTAATTACTGATCTTTTTAATTGACTTTTTTATATTCTTTTTTTTGTGTTTTAGGTATTTTGCACAATATATTCCAAAGCAATCCAAATTAAAAATACCTTTCAATTTTCCTTAAAATCTCTATTGACTCACAGGACAGATCTAATGCTTACCAGTTCTGTGTAACATGTCTCAGGAAGCATGCAAAGTCAGGATAAAGCTACTTCAATAGAAGTACTGTCAAAACAACAAAAAATGGTTCTCTTTATTTGTAACTGCGATTGATCTGAATGGTCCACAGAGATCCTCGGCACAGGCACTTTTTTTTCTCAGCAGGTTTTTCTGGCTTAAATAACTAAGTCTTCTGTTGAAATGGATGTTTAGACATCCTCAGTCAGGACTTGCCTGATTCTCATACCAGGTCTGTCTGCAACATCTGCACATTCTCCTCTTCCCAACTCCTACTGTTACACTTCCTCCCAGAAAGGATGGTTTGCTCACCAGGGCGACATGTTGTGCATGTTTTCAGTGATAAACTCTGTGTCAGACTATTACACCATCCTCAATATTTCCAGCTACTTAAACTCAAGGAAATCAGCACTTCAGGGCTTTTCTAGGATTTTGCATGTCTGCTTGTATGTTGTACTAAGAATTTTCACACTTCAAGATCTACTGCCATCATTGCAAAATTAATGCAACTCTTGATTAATTAAAGATCACAAATAGTACTTAAAAAAATTGTTTGCAACAATCACACATCAAATTATCCATCACAATAGACAACGAAAAAGGCAAATGTTCAACTGAAAAGTAAGTTTACAAGTATTGCTGTCTAATAACTTTTTTTTTCTAATGTGATGCAGGAACACTAGCTCCCTGTCCCCAGCAGGGTAGTGCACACCCCTCTGGATCCTGCTGTGAGTAAAACTAAAAACTTCGATATACAAGAAGCCCTAGATACAGGGTTTCAGCTATAGCTCCGAAGATAATCTTAACAACAACAAAACCAAAAATGTTTGTACAAAACCAGCAGAGATTATCTTTTAATGTTTTGCTCCACAGAATTACATGACCTATGGGTTTATGGGTATCAGCACGTTCAATTACTTTCCTTAGGAAAAGTTTTTTCCTCTTACTCTAAACTGCATATGAAGCTGCATCTTCTGATATGTGTTTATACATTATACATTTCCCTTCAACTCTAACTCTTCTAAGGGAGTAATTACACATTTCAAATCTTCAGAATAAGCCAGAAATTTCAGGCTTTAGCCATTTGCCAGTCAGCAAAAGCTACTGTGACTATGACTGTCAGCTACTCAGGAGCTTTCTTGGATATTCAGCCACTTTTCATCCTGCAAGGCTGTTGAAATGTTGTTCTTACCTATATTTCCTATAACATTTTTCACCAAAACTCATGTGAGAACGCTGCACAGAGGAGGTAAATACTTCACCCTATTTAAGGGAGAGAGAAAAATGAAGATATAAGGAGGCTGAGTACCATCCCCAAAGTTTTTCAGTAGATGAGAGGCAGGAGTACAGCCTAGCCTTCTTGTTGCTCTGCCCAAATAATGCTACATTGCCTTATTCCTTGCTAAGAAAACAGTAAAACTATAGTAATGCCAGAGTTGCAAAGGCAATCAACACTTTATTGAGACAGATTTTCAGTATTAGTTCCTAACAACATCTTGCTTGGTTGGTTCACTTTTCATACAATGACAACAGATCACATAAAGCACACTAGCACCCATTGGTTCTGTTTTCTCATACTGGTCCTCAAAGCAGGACAAACATCAGCAAAGGTGGTGAACACCAGTGGCTGGTGAACCTAAATCTTGCTCAGGAGCAAGGTTCCACTAAATAGGATTTTACCCTTTCAGGTCAATAGCAAGCTTAGTTTCACAACAGGACTCAAAAAAAAAAAAAAGTATTTAAATGAATCTTTTAGATATGAAATCAAAGAATGAAACAGTGGAAATAACTGCTGTACTTGTTAGATTAGATATAAATATAACAGGGTCTTTAGGCCTATTCATTTTAAATGGTGGTCTATGTTCTCCTTTCAGTTGCCACAGCCATTAAATTGCCAGAAGCAATCCAAACAAAGCTAGACTATGTGTCAGATGGGTCATTTAAATTTTGCTGTGAAAGGAATTAATAATATTCCCATTTAAATAGTAATCTCTGAGTCCCACAATTAGCAAGCCAGTGAGCAAAAAAGGACCATTAAGAGGTTCCAGGTTTTCTCTTGGCTAATGAAATGCCACAGTATTAATTTACACTTGAAACACATAGGCAAGGTTTTACTTCCATTTTAAAACAAAGAGCATCATCTTAGTAGACATGTTAATAAAATGTGAATCATGCATATCCTATACAGATATGACCCTACTTCTCAGTGATTGGCAAGGCTGCACTCAGTAGAAAGAAGATTTGTACTCAAGTATTTTCCCTCAATTCAGCATTTAAAAAGAAGCTTTGGTGTATCTGGGTACTAGCACACCAGTTCTTCCAGGCCAAACTCATCTAGGTCCACACACTCATAATTTATACCTTCAATCATATCAAAATAAGCAATAGAAAAAATAATTAACCCTTTTTGGCAAGATTATCAGATTTTCCATTTTTGAATATTTAATTCTTTTCATAGCACCTAATAGGTTTTCTGTTTTATTACAGTCATATGCTGAAATACTTTGACACAAGAGTCCTACAAAAATTTCCTCTTTCAAACTGAACTAAAGCCCTGAGCTCTACCCACAGGAAGAACCTGGCTTTTTTTGGTTTTTACCTTTAAATACAAATGCTTTCCTATAACCACAGCCTAGCAGGGAGGCAATGCCACTTGGCAAAAAAGTTATATTGAGTGCACTTGCTGGAACTGTTTATACTTTGTTCCCGAGAAATAGATTGAGTACTTGATAGTATAACACAATGAGAGGTACGGGTGGTGGAGATCGGATCGGATGCTTGGGCGGGGGGAGCGGGGAAGTGTTGCTACCCCAAGAATTTATTTTTAAAGTGTCTGCTATTTCATGCAATCTGGTCTATTTCAAAGGCAAACAATTTGCTCTTCAGAAGTATCTTTATGAGCCCCAAGGGATGAAACTCATCCGTGGCAGAAATGATTTAGCAGTATCCAGAGAGGGGGTGAACCACTTGAGAGGCAAGGGAATAATTTTTTGAAGGGTGGCAGAATTTTAACAAGGGCCTCTAGTGAGTTCTTGTGAACCCCTTTCAGCACATCACTGTTTTATTAAAATATTCTTCTCAAAATACTGAAACACTGACAGCTTCTGTAAGCTTGCCAAAAATTGAGTAAGGAATAAAAATAAAATGTTAACTTGACATGTGTGAATAATTTTGATTTGATGATAACACCTTTTGGAATCGAGGCCATATTCAAAGCTGACTCGTAACACATTCACATTTCTAAGTTACATGAAATAACTCAAACTTTTCAGGCATTGTTATGGTGCAGTGAAAGGAGATGTTAGGAGCCGAGCTCAAGCTTCCCTGAAGTTAAATGAAGATTATAAACATTTTAGGTCTTCCTGTCTGAACCTGGAGGGGCTAAGGTCATATCTAGTATGTGTGAAACAGGCTGGTTAATGCATTCTGGCTGGTTAAAACAACCAACTGCAATCAGACAAACTGGGTAAACAGCAAAAGAAGGAGATAATTTTGAGATAATTGATTTCTGAATCCGGACAAAGTATTGAGAAGATATTGTAAGACACAGACATATTCTGATAGGATTTGGCATTGCACAGTCTTCTGAGGACCTGTTCTGCCTCTGGGTCTCACCTGGACCTCTTCACACAGTGAGAGGCCTGGAAAAGAGGAAGCTCAAATGAACTATAAGAACCCCTTTGGACAACCCCTTCAAGTGTTTGATGTAAAGATCTCTCAAGAAAGACCGATGCCACGCATTATTTTACACTCCCCACATCTTCTTGCCACATTAGAACCTCCAAAGGTTAACTCTAGTAAGGTAACACTGAACTGACTATATTTGCCCCTCTGTTCCACCACACTGTTGTCCCTGTTCCTAAACTCTTGACAAGTAGCTGCGACTTAATGATGGCAAGGCTGGCAGCAGAATGGCTGTTAGTAGTGGTAATATATCTATAAATCTCTGATCATATGCTGCGGTCAGAAAACATGGGGAGCAAAGTTGAAGGTGGAAAAAAAAAAAGTTAAATGGATGAGCTATGAATAAGTTCTACCACAGTCAGATATATCTCCTCACAGTCATAATGATGGAAACACACCTCTTACAGAAACAGAGCTGCAGGTTTCTACTAGGTACAAGAGTACTTGTACTGAGAAGTCGGTCTCTATTATCTTAGTGCAAAAAGAGTGTTCCTAGGCATTTTATTCTTAGACATTCCTAAGGGCTTTTCAAGAGACTGTCCTCCTCTGGGACAGTTTCTCGGCTAGACAGGGCTGCTGCCTGCTGTCTTGGGGATGTAGTGGCATTTATCTTCAATTTACGTGACATTCTCTTGAGTCCAATTTATAAGTCAAAGTTATTAATCAAGTCCTCAGAGATAAATCAATTGTTTAAAAACATACATGACACAAATGCATCATCCCTTATTTGGCTACTGACTCAGCCAACCTGTAGTTACATCTCCTTGGCTGAGTTCTGCAGTCTGTTTTGTGCTTGTGAATATATTCAAACCCCACTCATGACAAAAACACAAGAGAACTTGATGTATTTCCATTATTTCACTGGTTCTTGTATGTATGTAATTCATTGTGGGTCTAAGGTGTAACACTGAAGTGTATAGTGTTATTAATATGGCACAGACTGTTTTATAGGTCCTATCCTAAGGTATGGGATAACATTGGTAAGGACTGGTAAACCTAACAGGTGAGCAATGACTGATATGTGAACTACCGTTCCATGAATCCAGGAAAGTTTATTTACCAGAAATCAAATTCAATTGTTCTGTTTTGAAAAAAAAGCAATAGATCAGACTGGTAAAGGTAAAGAAATGGGTAAATGAGATACTCTGGACCACCCTTTTCTGTCATTTGGTGAACACACAAGATCAATGTTAATGCATTTTAAATAGAGCTAGCTCCCTACCTTAAATGGTTACTTAAGCATTCCTCTCCTTCATACATGTGCAGATTTTATATTTGTCCTGTTACTATACAGAGCATAGATCATGCAAAATGGGTGAGGAGTAAATGAGAAGGATTTAGCTGGTTTCAATGAACATTTTATACCACCTCTCTTTTACCAAGTATGGAAAGTTTCTTTACATTATATGCATAAAAGCAGGTTAGTAACATATTGCAGCTGAAATGCTAGTCTCACCAAACTTAGCAAATAGGAATTCAGACTCCTATTGTAGATTAAACACAGTGTTGTTAGATTACAAAAGGGTCTTCAAACACATGGAGACATAACTTACATACATTATAGAAATAGATGCCATTTGACTGTACATTGTAGAAATTATATGGTAGAAGATGTATATGCTGAGGAAAGATTTAAAACCTCTATTAGGAAATTATTCATCAGACATTCTGACAACAGGAATTTTTGCCCTGATTTGCTATTATACAATCTCTTAATTTATTATCTAATTAGTTTTCCCAAATGCCATATTTATCTGAAGTTCTTTCATCAAGTAATCCATCCTGATTAAATTTTCCCTCTTACTGACTGTAATAAACACTTTATTTTTTCTTCTTGAATGTGTCTTCTCAACTGCTAATTTCTACCTTCTGTTTTTTCTTTTTCTGTAATAAGTCTTCTCTTTGTCTATTTCCACGATATTCTGGCACAGCCTTCTCTCAGCTGCAGCCTTCCAACTAGCTGTCTCTGTGTACTCATTATGACTCTCTCAAATCCTGTTTTTCTTAAAAAGAAGCAACTAGTCCTGGTCAGTTCTTCCTTAGGACTGAAAAGTGAAAAATCCAGCAAGATGCTAACATAGGACTAATTTCAGTACATGTCTGTGACCTTGACAGGCTTACCTTCAAGAAATTCACATACAGAGCCAAGGACAGGCATCGCTCAAAACTTGTCCAGGTACACAGAGAGCCTGCACAGAGAGTGCTCGTGTTGTTTCCCACACAGATTAGAGGAGACATTAATGGAGAGGAATCAACTTTGAGCCCTTAGAAATGAGGCACATACAGTGGTAATGGGAGCAAGGAGAGAGGGGATGAAAGGCAGTAGTCAGCAGGTGGCAGGAGGGGACAAGTTTGAGTCTACCACAGCAGATCATGCCCAGAGCAGTTAAGTGTCATAGCAAAGTTGTAACACCCTAGTAGGAAGGTGAGCAATAGGGTTGGGCTTTCCCCCAGAAAACAGTGTCCCATACCTTCTCAGAAAATCGTGAGGATTGTCTCTCACACCTTTTTTATCTCAAATAAGTTATGCTGGGTTCTCAACCTGCTCTCGCAACCTCTCCATATTTTGAGTATAAATGAAAAAGATATAAAAGATACTGAAATAAAGAGCTACAGTGAGAACCTAAAGTGGTCTGTATGCCCACACACTATGGCACAGAGGAGCCTGGTCCCAGGTCACTGTGCCAACCAAGCCCTGTTTTGCTGCCACAGGACATCGTTGGTATACCAGCAGAGCTGCACGATTGCCTTGTGCATTTGCCTTGTGGATGCTCAGATCATGGCAACCTGTAATCTTCCATCAGTCTGACACTCAGGACAGAACAGCCAAGTCTTTTTACATCCCAAGTGTTGACCCCTAAAGGGCACATAGAGAAGTGGATGCATGTTTATGGGCTAGGGAGAGTGAGATGTGTATCTTGTTTCCACCTGCTCAGACTTGGAAGACATCACCTCCCTTTAACAGCTCATCTGGCTGCTTCGGGCTCTGGCTTCAGGCCACCTCATGATGGTACATGCGCACAATTATGTTATCATTTCAAATGACAACTCATGACAAGCTGCTAGTAGGGTGATAGTCCTTCTTGCATGGTCCGCGTCTGCAGATTATTATAAACACTGACTGTGAGACAGGGCTCAGTGCTTCTCTCAGTCTTATCTGTCCAAATGTACTGACTTCTATGGTCTCTATCAGTTTAACTCACAGAATCTGACCCATTGCTTTTAGCCATGAGAAAAAAAAAAATTTGGATGCTATAATGTAATGTGTTTCAGTGAAAAGCACTCTTTATGCTGCCTCATCTTAAAGTGGATTCATCGAGGCAAGTATCTCTGAAAGTTCTATTTGCAAAATGTCTTCTAGCTTGACATACTGTAGGAGACTAATTGAGCAGTAGTGTTGCCAGTCATTTCTACTTAATTGTGTGATTGCTGTGGAATTGCACGCTCACTGCTGGGTGTGCAACCTGGCACAGCAAGGTTATACTGCCAACAAGCTAAGTGGGGATCCCAAATACACCTGGAGTGCAGGCCAGGGACCATTTTTAATCCTTCTTGTTTACATTCACATGTCAGTACTTCCAACAGTTATTCACAAAGAAGAAATTAGTTAGGGAAACTATAGATTTTTAATACCCTTTCTGAAGTGAATTTTAACAGGTAAGAAGTTGAACCTTGCCCATTTTTTTCTCAGTGCATGCTTCTTTTCCACAGAGGAGTGATTATGAACAAACTTCTAAAAAATTATGTGTGCCCTTCATGCCAGAAAATCCAAGTTTACATTTTAAGTTAATTTCTGAAAGGCAGTAATAGAAAGAGAAATTATTTTTACAGTGAGGTCTTATTATACACTGTCGTATATTCTCACATTTTTCAGCATGACCATCATTACAGCACACATTGAAGCAGAATACACTTCCAGCCTCTGCACTGGAAATCAGACATCCTAACTTCAATTTCAGGCACTAAAAGCTATGTCTCTATTTTGAGAGGAAGTCTGCGAAAGTTAACAAAAGGTGAAAATACCTTCATGATTTGTGTTTTAGAGCTAAAAGAAAGGCTCTCACATCAGTGCTGAAAGAGGCTGTAAGATGTAGGACTTTCTCCAAGAGCATTTTAGGAGGAGAGCAAGTGTTGTTGTGTGAAACAAGGAGTCCTCCTCAGCAGAGTGTGCTTGCAAGCACGACCAAGGCCAGCAATATTGCTGAGACAGAAATTCTGTTTATCTGAAAATGTGTCTCACTAACTATTTGTGGTAACTCAAAGAAAACAACAGATTTGTAACACCTGTGCTTGCTGCGGGCCACAAGGCAAAAGGTTTGGAAGGCTTCCCTGAGAGGCTGGTCCCTGGTGCCATCTTGTGTTGAGACGGGATCCATTCCCAGCAGTGAGAGGCCAGTGGCAGAGCTCTGGCTCCCCTGCAGCCACATCTCCATCCCTCTGCCTTGAGGAAAAAAAAAACCCTATCTCCATTCCTTCAAGAGTCAATACTGAGTGATTGCTGCAAGGTGCATCTCTGCTGCCACTGTCCCAAGAAAAACTCAAAGGTTCCCAGAAAATTGTGGCTTTTTTTTTTTTTTAATTAAATGCAGGTAATGCAAATATTCTTTTTCCCTAAATTACTCCGGTGACATCATCAAAGTGATGCTGGCTCAGATGACAAGCCCAAATTTTGTAGAATTGCTTTCAATGCATCAGTGGTCAGTTGAATTCGTATGCTTGTCCTTTGAGGCTGTTTAGAGGACAAGGTTTGAGAGCTCACCCCTATTTAAAACAGGTGACAGCTGAGAAATATGTGTCCTTTCTGTAACAAAAACACACAGCAGAAAAAGGATCAATGGCACACACCTGTCAATCACTTGAAATTTCATGTATTTAAAAGCCGGTTATCCAATTTCCTTGTTTTCAAAGGTGCTGAATGTTTACTGGGAGCACTCTGAGTGCCTTAATACTAAAAAACCCCTAACAAACATATATATATATACATATATATACATACATATATAAATCCTGAGGACTTATTTAGGTATTATGAATTTATGTACTTAATTTTGACCACATGCTTTTTAAGGCATAGAGCTTTCCATGAAAATGAGCCTCTGCCTGACCCATTTAGGAATCAGTGAAAAGATAAAAGAGCGTGTCTGGATTTTTGTTGTGTACTTGAAGTGATTATACTGTATGCAGCACTGTTCTAAAGCATCAAAAAAAATCTGGCTTTATTTGAGTATTTTATTTCTATGTGTTTCTAATATCTGTATACTTCCTAGTTTTAACTAGGCTAGCAAGCAGAAATACTGTAGTGCCAGCAGAGCTGTTCTTCTTGTCCTTTAATCTGACCCAGATGAGAAACTACTAAAGATCTCACAAGGAAATCCAATCTTTGGAAATTACCAGCATGAATTCTCAATCAAATAGGCCGAGGTAACTTCTGATAAGCTTCTGAACCCAGCCTCCAAGGCTTTTGATGTTCATTCACAGTGTATAGTACCATCTATAACATTTTCTACTTCTACTCCCTGCAAGCATGCTTCACCTCTCTCACTGCATCAGTTATTAATCCTATTTTTTCCCTTTTTGAGCACATAGCTGTAGCTCACCTCTAATTTTGTTACGTTGCTTTATTTTTAATCACATTTACTGTTCACGGTGTTACTCTGATGGTGCAGAAAACTAAAGTCCTCCTTTTACTGAAAGGACAAGTGCAATACATGCATCAATGGAATAAACGAGTCCCTAGACTACCTCACCTGTAGTTAGGTTAGTGCAAACCAGAGAAGGTACCTGTTCAGACATAGGTGCCCTTTGGTATAGGAAAATCAGTCTCAAATAATACAGTGAAAATAAGCCTAGTGCCTTGAAATAAAACAAAAGTTATTCAGGTCAAAACTGCCTGTGCACCAACACCGAGATTTAATATATTGACTTCTCCCCTAATGCTGGGAGAAAAGATGTGCTCACACCTGCATACTTTGCTGTGACTACAGTCGCATACCCCTTCACTTTAACTGTAGTGTCTGAGGTGAACAACTTTATACCACCTCTACCCTGCATTTCACTTCATTTTCCTAATAAGCGTTTTCTTTTTGTGAGGATATACCTAGCAAGTTTTACCACATTAACCTAGAGAAGTTTTCTGAATTATTCCTCGTCTTTCCAGGCTCTTTGCTATACACTTCTAAAGCTGTTTCATACACGTACACACTTAAGTGCATCTGGGATTGAATGTAAAGAGTCATTATGGTGTTCTCCACAATCCCTTTGCCGCGTAAGGCAGTAAGTACACCCTTGTGGCTAGTGCATCCCAGTGGCCCGATTCTTCACTGTCTTGCACCTGCGGGAGTTATTTAAACCACTACAAAATGGGCATAAATCACAACTGAGCCTGAATGGCAGGATTTCACACTCTGCAGAGGCAATAATGACTAGATGAAAGGGTAAAGCAGTGGAAATATCAGAGAGGATTTTTCCCCCACTTATGTTCCTGCCATTCAAGCATCCAATACAGGGGAATTGCTCTGGTCTCCCAAAATACTTCCCGGCCCTGTGTGTGGGCAGGGGAGCGAAGGACCGAGGGCAGCTCTGAGGGCAGCTCCAAGTCCAGGCATGCAGCACTGCAGGCAGGTACTGCTCCTCTGGCCCAAGTTTGGGCATATCCAGCGGGGTCTGAGTGCTCCAGCATTACAGTGTTGCCAGTAGTTTGGCAATTGCTAAGTGGCATTCAGGCACACCCAGTCTCTATACTAGGGCTGGCACCGAACCTTATTTCAAGTTACTTTATTGTCACCAGGAGAAAACATCAGATCCACCAGAGCCTCCGCTTCTCACAGCAAATCACAAATATCCAAGACACATGTACACAAGGACACAGGGGTACCCTAACATTACTCCTAGCTATAAAGTTCTGAGAAAAATCTATCACCTTTATGAGAATGAAATGTATGTTAGGTGATTTACACAATGCTTTTGCCCCTGTGCCTGAGGAGCAGAATCAAACTGAAATCACTGTAATCCTTCTGTTTCCTTCGATCTAATTTGGATCAGCCCCTGAAGCTGTCCGGCAGTAACTGACCTATAGGGGAATCATCTTACTAACGAGGCAGATTCTTGGATTTACATATAGGCAGATTTCTAGCTTGTACATAAACCTGTGCTCTTCTCCATTAACCTAGCTAAGAAAACTTGCATTTTGAATTTTGTGAAATATAATTAGCATTTCATACACTTAGAAGAAACTAAAGCACACTTAATTATAATCAGTTACAAGATGTTATTCACCAAGTGTTTCCATGCTTTTATTCATCTTTCAAGCATAGCAAATAAGAAACTAATTACTAAAGGTCTTTCAAATATTCCAAGCTATATCTTAAATCACATTAAGGAATATAACATTCCTCTGATTTCAAATGTATAATTTCTGGTGAAATACTGGAATAAGGACTGAGCTGGTCAGCAATGGAAGTCCTTCACTCTAAGCCAGCCACATCTAATTATAAAAGATGAAGGCTTTGAAAATTTACATAATTGCTGGCTCTGGTAGGGGTCGGTAACATATTTGCATTAGCTACTTATGCTTCATACCAACACTTTTAAGCACCACTTATCAAAAATAAGTCTACCAAGTCAGAGGTGCGTAGGTGGCTAAATAAAACCTGCTAAATATGGGTAGCACCACCTCTTTACGTCATGAAGAGATATATAGGCTTTGACACATGGGGTCTTTTCTTTGTCTTGTTTGTCACTTACACATTAGAGTAATAGGTACATTAGAAATGCTCTTGATAGGAATTAATACCTTCTGCTCCTTTAGTGTGCATTTATTATAGCTGTTTACTGGGGGGTTTTATATACAAAATTTATTTGGTTTAATTTACACTTCCGAATTTCCCTCTGTTCCCCTCTCTGGCTCATTTCTCAAGCCATCATTCTAGATGGCATCATGGCACCTTAACACAGCAGGATAAGAACCCTGTAGTCTAAATATATCTTCCTAATTCTTCCATGATTATTTCTCTTTTTCATATCATATAAAAATTCTGCCAGACCTATGGATATATGATGTAAGAACTGTACAACAGAAAATGACAGACCAGCACATACATTTCAAAGGCTCTGTTTAGAAAAGAGTCACATTATGTTACAAACAGGTCTTTTTCTTATTATGTTTGATGTCAGCAAGTGAGCTTTAAGGAACCTGACACTGTTTGAACTTTTTTTTTTAATTTATTTTATTGTATACGGTGATTTGATGGTTTTTGAACTCTGGATCAATTTGGTGACATTGTGGCTGATCCATTTTATCCTTGCTTTGCTGGGCCACTGTTTCGTTCTGAGGCTCCAGTCTCCCATTTTCCTCGAAAGGCTCATTAGGCCTGATCTCTTTTAGCCTTTTTGCTTTTTCTCCTTTCTTCCCCACACTGGACTCTGGTTTGCTTTATTCCTTAGGTCCCCCTATAGGTTAAGCCTAAGCTCTTATCCCCTATGCTCTTTAACTCACAGCCAGCATTTGATTCTGGTTTTTTAACCCTCTCCATGAATTACCAAGCCTGGGCAGAGCCCCATCACGTTGGAGGCTCTGTCTGTATGAGTCACAGCTTAATTTGCACAATGAAGGGTAATTATTTTACCCAGAAATGCCTGACACAGAAACGAAATTGAGCAACTACCAGAAAGGCTGTTGAACAAAAAATAATCTTCTGGGCTGATACAGACTTCTACACAGTGAATAAAATGCCTATGGTCAAAAGTTTAAGTAGTGAAGTATTTTAAAGAATTATGTGCAGAAAGACTACAAATAAATCACTGTTCATGAATCTGGGGATGTAGATTTGGCTATTTGTTCTGGCATGTCTTGTTTTCTAACTACATCTCACATAGGGAAGATGAGGTACTGCATTATTTGTGCTGTATTGATGAATCCTTAGACATAAGGCAGTGTCTTTTAGAGGCACAGATGAAATACAATCAATCACACACTGTTCCTCAAGCACTGCCAAAAAAAATGGAGAGAAATCAATCCGTTTACCTGATTTTGTAGCAAAACAAAACATTTCCAACTTAGTGACTGCTTTGATGTGAAGAAAAATACAAATTTAAATTTCTGTCTGCTTTATATTTGGCAAGGTTTCTCTAGTGAATCTACTTTTGCTTCTCAGCCACCTTTCTGTCACACCTCCATCTTCTCATCTGCTGTCTCAATAATGTGAAAGTACCTAGCTTTTATTCCCTTTTATTCCCAGGTATATTTCTTGCTGAATTTGGTTGAATTCTGTGTAGGAAAAAGTAAAAATGCAGAATATTTGGTCATAACTCTGAATCACCAGGAAGCAAATAATTACCACAGTCTCTTGACACTTCACAATGAAACTTGTTCCATCTTGGTCAATTAAATTTATAAAAGAAATTATCAGTGATTTACCACCATTTTGGAAGACATGTTCACTCTAAAGAAAGTTAACAAGTTAACCATGTTTGAGATTGGTTTTTTTAAGATTTGGCTGTGTGGGCTACATACTCTCTTTGGATTTTTTGTTTTGTTTTGGTTTTTTTTTTGTTTGTTTGGTTTGGGGTTTCTTTGTTTGTTTGGTTTGGTTTTTCTTTTTAGAGAGAGGAGCTTTTTGTGGGAGCTCAAACCACCCCACTCAGAAAGACCTATGAGAGAAGTTTAAATTCCCCATGAGCATGCAGATTAATATGATTAACTCATTAGATTAACAGAACAATTAGGAGACCCTAGAAATGTTCAGGAAAAATAGTCTAGAATTGATTTACATATAAAAATCTAATGTCACCATATATTCATCTGAAGAATGCTTACAAAAAGTTTTATATGAACAAGATGCAAAAGATCTCTGGAAATTCCTCCAAAAAATCTCACATTTCACTGATTTTTACAATACATTTCTGGTCAGTGTCCAATGTTGCAAAGCAAGAGCTCATGAAGTTTAATGTAGCCTTGTGGATTTGTATGATCTGTTGTCTTTACATAGCACAGCCTTTATGGAAGAGAATCATGAAAGGACAACTCCTGGTCAGTTAACTCACACAGGGTCAAAACTAACTTTGGCTTTTCTTAGGTTTTGGTATCAGTACAACAATAACTCTTATAAAAAAGGTATTTTTTTTTAAAGAGATACTAGTGATAAAAGTTCCAAATTAAAACAGAAGAAATCGTTGTGGTTTTTAATAACTGATCAGTTCATGAGGATCACAAATTTTGAGAGTTTTCACCCATATAATTGATTTCTTTGAAGGCTTAGCCTGCTTTGCATTTTCTGAACAACCATGAGTAAATATATATATACACACACACACAGGGAAGAATTTGCCAAAGACATCGTAAAGAGGAAGACTTCACAACCCTTTCAAAAGAACTTATATTTAAGACATTTATTTATAAAGCTTTCTATTGCTCAACACAATGGATGCCAAAGATGGGAACTCTCCCTTGAAGAGCAGAACGAGCTACCTTCAGAGTTCAGGATTTTTTAGTTTAGTAACTCCTATTTCATAAGATTTTTTTATTTTTTTTTAATTCAGTAGAAATAGTGTTTTCTTTTTCTGCTATTGCAATTCTTTTCTGTCACTTCAACAGGAAAATAGTCATTCAACCTCTTTCATGAGGTAATTCTGAAGACTTTTCTAGTGCTCTAAATAATCCCTCTATCTATATTTTTATCTTGCTCTTTATTTTATCTGAAATTCTCTATCTCATAGTAGGCTTCTTACACAGGGAAGAATTTATAATGGAAATGCCAGTCCTTCATATTAATATAATTTCTTTTCTCTAAATGTCTGCAAAGAAGGAGGAACTACAGTGCTACAAAATAGAAAACTGAATTTTGGAAAAAATAAACATTTTATGACTCTCCATAGACTGCATGACACTCACCGTAGTAATGTGAGTATATCCTTCATCTTTTAAAACTACACCAGAGACACCCTGTTCACATCAAACTCTGGAAAGCAGAAGATGAGACCTCGTTCTTACAGAAATGAGCGGAAAAGTCTGATTAACAAGGACCAGCTTCTCCCCAGTGCAGCTGAAGAGCTGCCAGTGGGCCCTTTTAAAGGTCCCAGCCTGCCTGTTCACTGCACAGCAGCCTCTTTGGCATTTCCAGCCCTGGGGCTGTGAAGGGTGGTGTGGCTCTTGTGCTGGAAGAACTAGGCAGGTTGAGGCTGGAAGAAAGAGGGAAGGAGAGCAGAGGGACAAAGAGTAGACACAGGAGGAATTCAGGTGGTTTGCACTTCTCTACAATTCAGATTGACTGTCTATATGATGGGGACAGTATCCTCAACCTCACTCAAGTCTTAATTAATGTTTATGAAGCTATGATCTTCAGATGAAAGGCTTTTCAAAATGACAAGGGATTTGTATAACTCACTGAGTGATATAAGCTTGCACTTCTATAATACCAGCTCTAAAGCCAGAGGTCAGAAGTTGATCCCAGAATAACTTCATTTCCCATTCACAACTAAACAGGAAAATGCATTTTGGCAGGAGCGTGTCCCTTCTCCAAAGCCCTGTTCTCAGGCTGCTCCCACCATCACCCCTCTGCCCACGCAGCTCAGCATCACCACAGAGCTACCCTGAGTGACAGCAGCAAGACTGCAAGTAAAATCAGGCCTTATTGTCCATATAAAACATTTTTTACTGCTTTGTTTAGTGATATCAGTCTTTATCTGGCACACAGTGCAAACTGTAGAGCGCATCGATCACGGCAGCTTCTCCCTGCACAAAACAATCTATTTTCAGCTGTTGTTTTGCGGCGCAGAACTAAGTTCCAGGTACTTTAAATCTCTATTATTGAATAAGCCTGTGTTGCTATGATTTAGAAACCAGTGTGATTCAAGGGTGTATTATTGCATGCGAATGATAAACTGTGGTTCATGACCTGAGCCTAATGGTTACTTTATCAGTTGCAGTGGACAATTAAATGACTGAGTAGCGCAACTGACGGTGAAGAACAGATTTTGCCTCCAAGCTGCTTTCAGGAGTTGGATTTCTCTGTATCATGTTCGGAAAGGTCAGAGCTCTGGCCAGATGACCAGTATAGCAGTGCAGATGGCACTGTATGTCACCTGGCCACTGTGGGCCTCTGCAACCTGCTGCAGAGGGCTGGGGATCAGCGAAAGGTTATGGCCATATGCAACTGCAGCCCATTACCCGCTCGTGAGGAAAATGGCTCTTTTCACAATGGAGTTGAAAAATCAGTACAGCAGCCATGCCCACAACATGACAGCAGATCATGGCCATTTCCAGCTGCTAGAGAAGCAAAGGCAAAATCTTTGAGTCCTTAATTCTGATCGCCTTGCTACATGAGATGGAAATGTTGATCAAAATATTCATATGATTAATAACAGTGCTCTCCTTTTTCCTTCTCTAAGCCTCTAAAATATTAAGGCTCAAATTTAAATGGTCAAAATAAGAAGCATGTTTGCAAAACAAGAATCTGATTATACACAGAGTTGTGTATTTGCATATGCAAAGAGAGCAATTTTGTTTGCAGGTGACTAGAACTAGTCAAAGATTTAGTATGGTACAAGTCACAGAAAACTCTTGTTCTTAAGCCTCAGTGCTCTTTCTCCTTGGCAATTACCTAAGATGGACTCATAGTTCAGCTTCAGTGTAGTTTTTGCAAATTAAAGTCAGCATGTCAGTATTGAAAAGAAAAAAAAAAAAGAAGGCTGCTCTGACTGCCTTGGCTTCCGGAGAAGTTTGGTGCAGCACAGCCTATTTCATTCTGAAAAGGGATTCAGCTTATCCCTAACCAAATGAAAAGTTACTCTTGGCTAGATCTGCAAAGAAGAGGAGATAAAAACATCTTTTGGAGATTTTCTATACAGTAACTTCTTAGGCTGTTCATTATCATATTCCCGGTGATTTAAGTTTCAGTGTTTGGATGGAGTAAACTATCTGAATTTTAAAAAATAAATTAAATTAAATTGAAAAAAAGAGTACTTTTTCAACTAAAATAATTGGTTCTGAAGCATGATTTTGATGCAGCAGAAGTGTGGAACCAATAGCATTTAAAAGATGTTGGCCAGACTGGGCAACTCAAAAACAATTCTTTGGGTTGAACAAAGATGGAGAACTGTTATTTCTAGTATCAAAATAAAACCCTCTAAAACGCAACCCAGATTGACTAACAACCTATTAGGGGGGCTGTTGTGAAAAGCCTGGGTTTTTATTGTTCCTCTTTAATCCTTCCTATGCTTTTAAAAAGAGGTGGACCTTAAAACAAAACAAACAAAAAAACACAAAAAAACCAAAAATAAACCCCAAAACAAAACAAAAAATTGAAAGAAAATATTCAGTGCAGCATTCTGAATATGGCAGCTCAAAGTCCTCCTGTTTATGCCAAAATATTTTTGTGAAAGTAAAATATGAGGGGAAAAAAATCATTTTATTAAACTGCATGTTTTCCAAGATGAAAAGATGTTATTTACCAAAGGTTATACTTCCTCCTATAATGAGCATTTTGTTTTTTTCAGGATTTTACACTGGAGCTCAAAGGAACAATGCAAATCATTAATAAAGGATTCAATTCTGTGTTCCTCAAGTCAAGCAAAAAGACATACTGAAATTCTCAGGAGTTTTTGTCTATAAAAATAAAATCAGAGACTACCAAAATAAGCCTAAAGATTATAATTTCTATTAATAATTTTAGGCTCTTTTAAAATTATCAATCTGCCTACTACTAGTTACCTACTTCTGGCTCCCTCATTCATGATGAGGATCTGTTTGCTCAGGGGTGAAATCTTGATTTCAGCAAGACAGTTTGCTCTGGAAGACAAACTAGACATCGTGGTGAGTAGGAACATCAAGCTCTCACTGCCTTATTTTGTGTAATAGTTTGCCAGCTAGAAAAAACTAATTTCACACTTTATAGTAAGTCATAGTTGTTCTCAACTAAATGCATGGAGTACGGTGACATCTATAGGAGGGTCTATGTCTCTACATTTAAGTCGGCTTTTCTGTGCTATCATGTATGAGATCATTGTGATAATTTGCATGAAATATCAGAAAGTAAATTAATCATCAACATTTTAACTTGGTTTAGGTCTCTCCAGAGAGTTAGAGAGAACTAGAATGCGTTCTGTAAAATAAATGCTCACAAATGCAGTTGGAAAAGCTGAAGGGAGCAGGAACAATTGCTATGGTAACCATGTTACAGGATTAAAAAAAAATCAGGGAAAGTAGGAAGATGGTGAGAGCAAGAACATAGAACCAAATTTTTAAGAGTAAATAAATGTTGTGATCACCACTGAAACTTCTGTATTAAACATTGTTTCTTCCAGTAAATCACAAAGTTACAAGTATAAAACAAAGCACAGCAGAGTACCTGACAGGATCTCCTGTACAGATGCCACATTGCTCCTTTCTCTGTCTGCTCTGCACAAAGCTGCGTAACGTCCCACTGCAGTAAACAAAGTGGCAAAAGCCAAAGAAGAGAAGGTCCCAAATGTTCCCCTTCCAGAAACAGTCTTGTTGGAAATATGAAAGGTAGTGTGACCCTCAAACCTCATGGATCAGGACACGTAACTAGGAGATCCTGGCTCCTGCAATTGTGAAATAATGTTCCCCCAAACACCAGCTCAACGGCCTTGAGGGTTTCCCTAAGATAACAGGACTCCTGTACTTCGTGATTGCCACAAGAATATTTTGTTCAATGGTCAGTTAATTTATTCTGTATTTTCACTTGTGTAATTGAGTATGGAAAACAGCCCTTTTGTCATTAGGATAAAAATACAGATATTTTTATTCTGCTTAAATAAGATAATCACGTCTATCACTTAGAAATCCTATTGTTTCTGATAACATCTGTATCTTTAGTTAGCTTCTTTCAATTTTTCAAATTTAAGTTCCAAATTGCTCTAAATGACTGCAGAAATGTTCCATACAAATGCTTTGTTCTGGCTGTGAAAATGAATCTTGATGTAGAAAGAAAACCATTGACAAGGGTTTTTAACTTTCATCATGGAAATATAAGACATAACAGTTTTCAGATTTTCACAATTATTTTTTTAATGAACTGTGGTGAAAAAACTCATACCTAAAATACAGTTAAGCACTGGTAAAAAAGGAAAAAAAAATCTAGCTGAAAAGATGAAAGTTTGAAATCATATGAATCGTATGAAAATTTCATCCTGCACTCCATCTCCAACACAACAGTAGAACTGGGATGCAGCTTATTCCTCCCTAAGTAAGAACCTCCACATTTCCTGGTGTGTGGTGTCCAGCTATCTCTCTCTTTTATTATTCAATCAAAACAGCTTGCAGTAAGAGTACTTAAGGGGAGTCTCAGTACTACAAACATGAACAATTTGTTTCAGTTCTTCCTACTTGAGTGAAGCCCTAGCCATATTTTCAAGTAATTTTCAAGTAATTTTCTATACTCCTTTTCATTTTGGATCTTTCCAAATTTCTAGCCAAATGATTGCTTTAAGCCCCAGATTCATCCTACATTGTCTGATACACAAAATAACCAAAGACGTCCTTTAGACCACTGCAAAATTGCATGCCTGTCATAACTCCCACCCAAACACACAATACATGCATTAATCATTGTCATTTCACCACATTATGGCATCTCTTAAACTACTAGTCTTGCCTTCCCCCCTCAGAGGCCAGAGTGTATAACATGGGTGTATGAGGGCAGCAGAAGGAAAATAATAAACATAATTATTGTTCAAGAAAAGTGAAAGGTTTGGGCATCTACAAGCCAGCAACTGGTGTGAAAGACTGAGACCTAATGGAGGATCTGAAGGACATTTGCTTTTGTTAGGGGAACTTGTTCCTTCACTGAACTAGCAGATTTTGTAAAACCAAAATTTTAGTAGGCTTTGTTCTCATTTAATACCTATTAATATAGTGGTAAAGACTTGTGATTCCTGTCTCAGGGAAATTCTGCATTTCTGTGAGGCTTGGAATTAAAAAAATCCTGTTTCCCATCTTTAAAATAATAATAATAACAACAACAACAATAATATCCATTTCAGTTCATTTGGAAACTTTTTTACTTCTAATTTTTTTTCCAAAAAATCCAACCTGTGACTCTAGGTTTCTAAGTCTCCTTGGCTGGCAGCTTAAAAGAAAAAAAGCCACTATCAGAAGTGGAACTCCCAGCAATGGCTCAGTGGAGTTTGGATGGTTGCTGCTTACTTTCTAACAAAGGTTTCAAAATAAGCTGACACAAGATTGATTTAATCAAGTCAGTGCGCTCTGACAGAAGAGTCTCCTGTGATACACCCTGACATACCAGGAAAGTGCTGTCTCACTGGAATTACTGTCACATGGGTCCTCAGCTGGTTGAAAAAGCTTCAATCAAAACATTATCATCACTGCAGGCTACCCTGTCTCTAGCACTGCGAGGCATCCTCACATATAACACTCAGCAAATTCTCACCAGTGGAAACACCAACAGGGAACACTGACTACTTCAAGTATGTAACTAAAATCAAAGATCATCTTGATAAATTGAAGAAATAATTTGAAATGTGAAAGATAATTCAGTAAAGATTGATGTGAAATGCTGCACTGAAGAAAAATAAATGGGATGTCTGCAGCAGACCACAAACTGAATATAAACCTAGAAAGAAAATGTCATTTGGGGAAGGATTAGCCAGATTGAGAGAAGCAAGACAAATTAGGTGATTATTCAAATCTATTCAGCACTGGGAGGTCACAGCTGAAATCCTGTGCCCAGCTTTGGACATTATACTTGAAGGAAAATGAAAGGATGGTTGAGAGAATCCAGAAGAAATCAGTACAAATATGTTCTTTACAGGAATGGCTGAAAGGATAAGCTTTGATTATTCAAAGTGTGATGGAAGGGCATGTAAAAGCTACCTTCAGGTAAACAAAGATGAGAATGAGATGAGAATGATGGTTAAGATGAGAATGATGGTTTAATGGGCTTAATTTGCAGATCTGTTAGTTATTGTGCAACAAACATTAAATTATGCTTACACAGAGATGAGCAAACTGTTTTTAACATCCTAGTTATAGGAGGTGTGTAAGAATGTTAGAAAATTACCAGTGAGCAATGATCCACAAGTACCCTAGCTCCTCTCAAGCAGAGCATTAGATTAGCTAATGTCTACTGTAATGTTTACTTTAAATCAAATTTCTTTGATTTCTGTGAATATCTCACTACATTGCTACTGGTTATTACATGTCATATTACATGCAATGAATTGCATTTGTGTAGCAAAGAAGAAGATAGACCCATTCAAGCATAAAGGTCCATCATTAGTTCTCTCCTAACTGCAATAAGACATGTTTGTTAAATTAGCAAGAGTTGAATGTTCTGGCCATAAGTCTATACCAGGTCAGTTTTTTGTTTTGTTTTGTTTTGGGGTTTTGGTGGGTTTTTTTAGGTGTGTACTCAAGCAATACTAACTCCACGAGACAAGAAATTAACTAATAACAGGCAAAAACATTTTTGCTCTGAAGATCTCAGCTTAGCACTCATGAAAATGTTTTATTAGGCTACACAGACAGCTGTTCTTTTTGCACTGTCTAATTAGGAGATCACTTACAAATTAATTTACCATCTTTCAACCTACATCCATAGTCAAACTCTGGAACTGTTCATCAAACAAGTCTATCCAGCCTATCACAAAACGGCAGTGTTTTATCTTCTGCTTTACTGCAGTCATGGCATTAGGCCAGGGAAGTCAAAGGAAGCAAGTGGGAATGGAGCAACTGGACTTTATACCAACAACCAAGTACCCCATGTTTGTTATTCAAGTATGTTCCCACTTCTCAGACATCCAATTTTTTTTTGTCCATTACATATCTAAGCCTTTTTCTCAGAGAAATTGTTTTCTACTCAATATAAAGGGATATAATTTTCTGTTGCAAAATAAAATACAAAAAAAATGGCATGACATGCTACTGTTTAAGGCTCTTGTTATTAAAAGGAAATGCAACTAAATCCCACAGCAACAAGTACCATGTGAGTTGTAGTTGCTATGGTAACTTATTAAATAGCAAAAACTAAAAAGAAATACACTTTGTTGGTATGTAAGTTAAGGATGCCTCAGGGCAGTCTGAAAAACATCAGTGGGGTAGCAAAAAGTATTTAAAAACCAGAAAACAGATGAAATACCATAATAGTAAGAATCAAAACACATATACTTTAAATTAACACTTTCCAATAAGAGAAAGGGCAATAGGATAGAGCCACTGCCAAGGCCACTGTGGGTTTCAGTTATTAGGAAGAAATCTGGGTTTAAGTCTCTTTATAAGTATTTAAGAATGAGCAAACTACAATACTTTTTTCTTCCCTGAAGCTAAACTGGCATATAGGTACCAGTAAAGTGGAATTGACTTTCTTATTGTAGGACCTTATTAAAGCACTGTGACTTTTCACATCCAGCCTCCATCCCTCAGGTCCCCCTGCCCCAAAATCCTCACTGAGAAATTTGGCAGAAAGAACTCTTGGCTACCACAAAGAAAAAACCCCAGAGAAATCTTATCATTGCCTATTATACCTGTAGCAGATACAAATGTATTATTAAAGCAGCCAGCCACTGGATGTCATTGTTATTCCATAGAAACATAACGAAGAAAAATCTCTTGAACTGCAAAAATTTTTCAAGCCACCAGAAATGAGAGGCAAAACACACCCTAGCTTCAAGCATGTACTGTTCAAGTTAATTTCAGCATCCTGCTTCTCAAACACAGTTTAACTATTTTTAAATGGATGAATAAGCTGTGTGTCCTATATATGAGATTTAAAATAGCTGACTAAACATCACATGAAAGAGTACAGTTGGTTAGACCTGTATATTATCTGTGTGTCAAAGCCTTTTATTTTATAAAGCATTCTGCTTTGATTTGGACATGTAGTGTTTGGAAGTGTATATGTTTGCTGCAGAGAACTTCTGTCCCATTTTAGGATGCAGGAAAGGAAGATTTTTGCCCATGCACGATGCTGTTGGCTTGCTGCATTTCCACCTCTATGCCCAAGACTGAGAAGGCACATTTCTCACCCCATTCTCAGCATGTTAGTTGGAATTACTCATTATTTTAGCTCTTTCAGAGTGTGAACAAAAACTGCAGCTCTACATTCACACGACTCTGTGTAGAACTGGTTTGCCATCTTCCATCCCTGCCCTGCAATGCCAGCATTTGGCAGCACATGGATTTTTGCACTACGAGAAAGACTTAAAACTCCTTGGCCTGATGAACTGGGATCCAGCCAGCTTGATTTCTCCATCATCCTCCACCACTTCCAGGATAAGTCTGTGCAAGGTGAATGTGGCTCAGGGTATGATCAAAACCAGACACAGAATCATGCAGGTGAATAGAGGTCTGGGAATCTGTGCTTGCTCCAGTGACTAGTACTGCAGGGAATAGTTCCCATCTTATGAGAGCTCAAGTTACATCTCATACTGTACCTTGCAGCCATGCACTGCCCTGTAAGTCACAGGTGTAGTTACAGGATTCCTGTCAGAATGGCTTGCTATTAGACCTGAGCCTATTTGCATCCTGTATCTAGTTGTCTAGCCTGATTCTGTCACATTGTCCAACATTTACACTGGTCTCAGTGTCATGCTAACCTGCTTAGAGTTGCATGTGTGCTCAATTTATTGAGAGATGTATTGCAATGGAAAGAGGATGAAACTGGAATGAGTGAGCCCTTACTCCTCTTTTCAAGTTTCTCTATGGAATTTTTTAGGTTCAACTCAGGACTTTGTTTCTCATTGTGCTTAGAAGTCATTATTAAGGATCTGCTTCTAGGTCCTTTTCTGTACAAGCAGTGTCTCCTGCAGATGGATTAGGACACATAAGGAATCTCTAGCTCAAAGAGCAGGTACCCACTTCAACTGCTTGTCTTGTAACTAACCAGTTTCTTCCAGATTCCTGCATCGGGGGATGTAATCTCCCTCAGTAGCTGCACAGAGAGTAGACCATTAATCCTTCTTGGCTTTTTTTCCTTTCTCACCCTAGTACTCAGAATGGTGACTTAGAGGCAGATGTGGCAGCTGGGAGGTTTTCCAGTTTCTTGTTTTAGAAAGAAGTATTTTGTACTGTGGGCACTCAGATCTTTTCAGTCTTTCTCACAGCCACAGGCAACACCACAAGAAACTCACTGGGTGGTTAAGTAACTTGGTTTACTAGGGCTTGCATCTCAGCTAGATCTAACAGACATATGTTCAGTTTAGCCCACTCCAATTTTCCTGCAATAAAAGTAGGCTTGCATAGGAGAAAATAAGTCTGAAGGCTAGGATGCATTTGGAAGCTGCCAGAAAAGGGTTGATTTCTGTAAGTTAGTACTCAGCTTCATGAATAAAAGCAGGAGATAGAGATTTCATAGCTGATAGTTAAAAGCTGAAGACTTAGTTTCTCAGAAATCAGCAGGAAAAATCCATACCAGAAAAATAAGAAAACACATCATGTTTTCATAGCCACACAGGTGAGCCATGGCTGACCTGGTCCTAGTAATTCAGCCAAATTTGGGGGCTATGATTAATCTCAAATCTCACCAAAAAACTAGTAAATCTGTAAGTTCCTTTCTAGTGACTTTGGTTTGGATCCCAGGGCAAGCGTGGCAGGTTGGCTGCCCTGTGCACTCATTTATCAGCTCTTTTTTATGTGTGTATGTTGGAACTTCTTTTTTCACTGTTCTTACTTGTTGTCACTACAGACCTGACCTGCAATCTGCAGTATGTGTGAAAAAAAGTTTTCTTTCCCCTGATACGTATCCAGGAGAAGAGGGCTGTCTGCCTGAAAAACAAATAAATTGCTTGACATATCCTAGGTAAGTGGCACGAAAATAAGCTGTCTTTAGCTTCTCTTTCAATTAATAGAAAACAGCACCTCAGGGAATTTCTAGTACTATTGGAAAAAAGCAAATAAAAACCCCAACCAAACAACCAACGAAAAAAACCCCTGAGCACTGAAAGCCCTAAAAAAAATGAGCAGTAAAATATTATATGACCTGCTTCCAAAAAGAGAGCAAAGATCTGCTTGGATGATTTTTAAGGCCTTTAGTTTGAGCAGCATTTTCTCTCTCTGAATCAACTGACTTCATAAAGAAATCAGAATATAAATTTATGCTATCTCAAAAACGTATAAAACAGTTTCACCCTAAAAATGCATAGGTCAGTAAAAGTAAACAATGCACCGTACTTTGAGGCTTTGAGATGCCAATCAGGTTTGCCATTTAGAAGTAACAGACCATTCCTGACACACCTAATCAAATCTTAGTACTCTATCACATCATCATCTGGTGTTTTTAACTCAGGATATCGGTACGATGGCATATCTTGGCCATTAAATTAAGTCCTCGATACTGGATATCACTAAACCATGTAAAGATCTTTGGAAGGTTATAGATCTTCATTTAAAAACCATTTTCTGTTTTGTTTCCACTACTGCTACTGCATAGCTACTTAACACATTTTGACTTCATATTCTCTTCCAGTGAAATTCATCTTCTAATTTCTTGGTTATATGTTCGTTATGGTTATATTTCTTGGCTATATGTTCTATGCCCATACCTACTCCATGGAACTCATACAGAGATACACGATTCACCCAACTGTAAAGTGACTACAGACCTGATGGTCAGTACTACAGTTGAGCAGGAGTAGCAGTGAATTGCTGCAGTTGTTAGATGAAGTGTTCATAAATATGTGATAAATATCTATATGATTGGATGAATACATTCATGTAGTAGGTGTTCTCAAGCCATGCTCTCAAATTCAAGGGCCAGTTCTCAATTTGAATAGTGACTTCCCTGTTCTGTTTTGAGCTACTCATTTCTTTTTAACTTGGTTCTCTATCTGTGAATAAGCAATGGAGTTTGGCATCTACTTTCCTTCTACATCTTGTGAATTCCTCAGGTCAGGGATCTTTCCGATGGTTCAAGACAGGCACTTAAGGGCTGAAGAAAGCTGAAACCTCTGTCACATGAGTAACTGTTAGTCAGCTCTCGTCACAGAAGATGGATTCAGATTTCCCAGCTCAGTAGATTTTCCTTTACCTTTGCATATATCATTTCTAGGTGACCTAAAGTGTAGGTGTATGTTTGCCAGGGAGAGTTTCTCCTGCACTTTGGAGACATCATAGCCACATTTGGTACCACAGTGGAGGAAAGAGCAGGTGGCAATGGGCTGCATCAAAGGGTTTACCCATCCTATGACCATCCATCCCATGGAAGTGATGCTCACAGAGAGAGTGACCAGGAGCTGGTTAGTTATGTCTGTGCCATAAGACAAGCCAAAGACAACAAAGCCTGAACTCAGTTGAGTACTTTACCTTGGCTTTACAACTTGCCAGGGCACTAATGTTTCCTCTTTTTCTGGACTTTCATACAGTACCTGACCCATCCTAGGGAAAACATCTAATAATTCGCCCAGGTACAGGTTTCATTATCAGCTGCTTCATGCCTTTCCTACTGCAAAAAAATGTCATACCATGCTGTCTGTAAAAAGCTCATTCAGCAAAATGTGCCTGCCATTTCCTATGCTAAAACTTTCACACAAAGAACTGCAAAGCAGAAAGCTAGACCCAAGATTAACAACCCCAGAAAGGAATGGTTTCCCAGTTCACTTCTTGCTCTAGGAAATACTCAGATACTGTGTGTTTTAAAATGACAACTGAAATCTGTTGTGAAAAAATCTCATGTAGTTGCCTTTTTTTTTTTTGGTATGGGTTCTTGGATTTTTATTTTTTTATCTGACTTCTAGCTGGTCAGACTAGAACTAATTGGAATTTGGCATGTTTCAGCAAGAAGAGGGGCTAGAGTCAGTCTTGGAAGTCCTTGCTTGAATTAGCACCATTCGCTTCAACACTGCAGTTATGGAGCTCTTTAGGCTGAATTCATAAGGAATAACAAAGTAATGCTCTTTTGAGACTGGATTGTAGCACTCCAGAAAGACAGTTCCTTATAAAAGACCCTAAAATAGCACATAATAAAGTATAATAACTCTTATTCTTGCTCTATTCTTTAACACCCTCCCCATGCCATACACACACACACGTACATGTGTGGTTTGGAAGGTGACAGTGTTTGGTGTTTGCATGTGGTGCCTTCACACTTGGCTGCAGGAGAACCTACTGCTGAATTTGCACCAGAAACTGTAAAATCGGATGTTATTTTTTTTCCAAGGAACCTGCATGATTCATGAATGGAAACAGTCAATAACCTCATATCTTTATATCACATAGATAACATTGGAAATACCAACTTTTATGACTATTACATTAATATTTGATCCTGAAAAAGGTAATAATGTGTTAGTAATAATGAGTTTAACTTGTTTAAATAGATTTAATCTTTCAATTAACGTAGTTGGGCTTAAAAAAGTAATTCACTACCTTCACATTTCTTGGCACTTTTGCCTTCTGATATTTTATGCAATTCCAAAACTTAGAAGTTTGCCAGGTTTCCTAATTTAGATGGTGGTTTGTACCCTTAGAGGCTTGTAGCAGGCCTGGGGCAAAGCGGTTAAGGAGGGAAAAGTACTGAAAAGAAAAAGTATATTCAGTCTGTGCCTGTAGGAAACTAACCCGTGGAGTTTCCTAAACAGCACTGCTACAGTTGGATTTCCACATCCACGTTAGTGATGAATCGGAGGATTAAAGACACAATGTACGCTGGCAAATAACAGGTTCTGGCTTTTCCAAGGCTGCTGTCACCTTTCCGTGATGCCACTAGATGGCATCAAATATCCTTTATTTTGTGCAAAGACTGTTTACAACTCGTGTGCAGTGAAGGGTTATTGTGCTTTTCGCCATAACGATGGGTTTAGATTTAGGTTTCAAACTAGTTGATTTTATTATAACATTTTCTCGTGCTGGTTGTTTATGTTATCTTGTAAGTGAAAAAGAATAAAATAAAATCAATTAGCCTCCAGACCTCCCTGTGGTTTACTTGCTTTGCTCAGCAGAGGGGCTGCTTGTGAATTCATAAAACTTTTGAGAATTATGGAGCCTTTAAAAGAGAAACAGATCCTCACTACTCTGATTGAATAACACTGCACTGAAAACATTACTCCACATTTACCCTTGTGTTTAATTCTGTAACAGTTTCAGGATACACCTCCTCCATAACGAAAATGTCAAGTTCCCTAAAATAAACTGTCTTTAAAGTGTCTGCTCTCTCCATTACGTATTTATGTATTTGATCAACCTGATTCAAAAAATAGGTGCACTTCAGCCACACCAGTTTTCCTAGGGCAAATCAGGGAGAGAGGCAACAAAAACAAAACATAAAACCAAAACAAAAAGACAAAAAACCCCCCACCAAAAACAACAATGAAAAAGAAACAAGCACACAAAAACAACTCATCATCATAATCAACAAAATCACTGTAGGTAAAGGAACTCATAACAATGAAAGTAAGCACAAAATATGTGGAAGAAATCTCAAATGCATAGGTTTCATTTTAAATAAACCAATAATTAGCATCCCTGTGAAATTAGCCTTTTCCATCATTAGGAAGGTTATATTTGCACTGAGAAATGAACCTTTAAATGTCCCTTCCCAAATCATTCTGTGATTCCGTGACTGCATGAATAACACAAGCTCCCTTTGAACATGTTAGTTTGTAAGGGGAGAACAGCAGAGCACCACCATCAGACCACCATGAGTCTCCAAAGCAGTTATCCTGCTACATGGCCTTAAAGCTTGTGAGTTTAGAGTTAGCTTGTTTGAAATAGGGCACTGCACCCTGGGAATCTATGCATTAGATAAACTGGAAATGTTGATCCAAATAGTCTCTAGAGAAACTGGTGACCTTAACCACTCACGTAACTGATGGAGCTAACTATTGAAAATTGGAAAGTTTGAACAAAGCTATAGCCTCCCAAACTAAGAGTCAGGTGCAGTCAGTTTGAGACCTGCAGTGCTATCTGGGCTGCAGGAGGACTTAGAGGACCCTATATGAATATGCCTGCACCTGTCTAGAGAGGAGCCATTCCTGCAAACACCTGATCAAAGATGACCCGAGTGGTGCTGCACAGCCTATATGAAGGAGTTTCTGCACTTCGGTAGGATTAATCCTTTCTGTAGTATCGAGACTGGATATCTTGCCCATGGATCATACAGAAGTGAATCCATCTGAACACAAGTTCCTACTCTTATTATATTGGTAGGAGTTCCCTTCCCTTCTCTATTTAATCTGGAGAGATGTGACTCTTACCATAGAAAAACTGAAGTGCCTCCCTAAACACACTTGCCAATAAAAATATTTTCTCTTTATTTCTTCTCATTTAGTTGTGAAATAAATAGTTTAACTACTTTGCAAAGTTTGATTCTATTACATGCTGTACCTATTAGTTTAAGAGCATGAACTGATTTGAAAACATACTTTCACATGGCTACGTTAAGAGTGTTTTGTTCTGTACAAACCTAAGTCTCTACAGGAGGAAGACTCCGAGGGACTCAGAAAGTAAGAAGAATCACTTGTGTTATTCCCACCTACTCCCACCAGACCGTAGGCATAATCAGGACACTGACAAAATAGAATCACTGTGGGACATTTCCCCATAAAGTCTCCTAATACTGAAGTATACCTAAGTAACAATTGCATTTGTGCTACCTCTTGTTACCATCCTACTGTTAAAGGAAACTGTGCTACCTCTTGTTATCATCCTACTATTAAAGGAAACTGTTTCTGTGAGTTTGTTCTTAAACCCTTCCTCTCTTAGTTGTTACAACTTATTGCTGCACCTTGAAAACCTTTAGTAACCTCCTGTTTTCATGTTATCTTGAAAGTGTTTTACATGGTAGCATATCAAACTGATACTGACACTCTCCCAAGACTAGGTTTTTCACTGTAAAACAAATACACACACACAGAAAAAGTCAGTGGATCTAAAGATACCTTACACCATGTTTAACCCTTATCTACTGTTATTCACCAGCATGAAAGATAACACCTATCTACTTCCAGTCACTAGGGAAGAAAGAGCTATTTACAGAATAGGGAATTAAAAATTACTGTCTTCCTCTTCACCTTTAGAATACCTCAGCAGAACCAACTGGCAAACTTCATTCTCTGGTTTATTGTTCAGAAAAAGGCTGTCAAGATAATGTTATTATATATAGATGTATAACCACTTCTTTTCTTATTGCCTTATTTCAGCCAACATATGTGATGAGTCCAGAGCCTGGAAACACTCACTTTCACCCTTAAAGTCTTATCATTCTTTTAAGTACCTGGTACTTAAGAAAATGTATCTTCCCCCTCCTGACATACACCAGTTCCACCATAATTCTGGTTCAGCTGCCTTTCACTTAGTATCCTGCTCCATTTCCAGAACATATACTTTCTGCTTGGCTCATTAATGTATTTATTTTTGCCTTTGCTTTCATCACAGGGTAGTATCTTGGAGTTCTGAGTTTTGCAGTCTCGATTTCAGATTTTTTTTTTTTAACCCATTTCCCTTGTATGTTCTTTTTCTAAATATCTAGCATTGCTTGCCTTAAGTCCTCTGACTAAGCTGGTGTGGCATCTTTTATCTTTTCACCATTACAAATGACTTTGACTGCTTGCTTGAAAATGATACACAGCATGAACACCCCCAGCCCAAAAAGAAAAAAGCAGCCATAGAAAAAAATGTCAGAGAAAAACATATCATAAGCCATAGAATAGCACCTGAACAGCATGTATCAGCAAAGAAGTTAAGGTTTAAATAGTCCTCCTTTCAAACCAGCATCCTGTCTATGCAGTGTTGAACGTAGAAACAGGTTGGAGATCCAACTGGATTTTAACTTCTCCCTGTAAACAGACGTATTCAAAACCAAGATGATGTTTGATGTGTTTCTTTTTTCTGTTCACTTTTGAACTTAGTTTTCATTTAATAGTTTTGAGCAAAGAAACACTGAGCCACAAAAACCCGTGTCCCAACTGTTACTAAGTGTTTTGTTTTTCTTATTTTGTCAAAAGTTTCCACTGGAAATACATGGAATGCAAGGACTGAGGGTCTGGGTCATCTATTCAAAACACCTAGATAATGAAATGTGCTTCAATATGAAGGCTCCTTCTCCTTGAGAGGACCCAGAAAACAGCTTTTCTGCATCATTTTTTGCTCTTTGCTTTAGTTTCAGCTCTATCAAGTAAAACATACATTATTTCCTCTCATGTTTTCCAGTATAACTTCTGCCTTCAATAAACTAAAGACTTGCTGACATTTACTGTCACGAGTACAGTGCTAAGTACACTGATGATCTCAACTGTGGCCTTCAGTTCAATTAATAATAGTAGTAGCTATGACAATGTTAGCATATGACAAAGAACAAAAACATCTCACAAAACACACGAGCCAAATTGGGAGAACATACCAAAGAATGCTAACTCAGAAAGAGACAATTCATTATTCGCTTTGTCATTCAAATATTTCCAAAAATTAATGATGTTTGCCAAGCATATGTCTAGCATTCCCTAAGATAGCAAGCCAATGTACAGTAGGAATTCAAATGACTCATGTGCTGTGATGCGACTGCTTAACGTGGCTTATTAAACCAGCTCTCCAAATTGTCCATTACAATGACTATCAAATATCAAAGCACAGGAAATAGGGTCCTATTTTTTTCATGTGGACAAGCAGAAAACAAATGATGTGAATTCATGAAAATCACCTAAGACTTATTTCTTACAGAATCTCTACTGAGAATAACAAAGTGCAGTGCTCAGTTCAGTAATACTTCATTGCTATGACAAACTACAGAGTCATTACCAGAGTCCAGTAAAGAGGCAGAACCTTAAAAGAAGAAAAAAAAACCCAGGAAAAAAATAAACTAAAAAAGAAGGAGGGGGAAAAAGCTCTCAGGATACAGCACTTTAATCTCTATATCAGCTTTTTCAGCAGGCTGAAAGGATCCCAGCAATTTTGACAATAGAATCAGCAAGGGGGCCACTTACTGCCTCATAGACTTCGAAGTTCCTTTGGACTTTCAATTAAACAAATATAAAAACAAGTCAGAAGTAAATGTTCTCATTCAATTTACATCTATTCATTGAAGCATTTATGTCCTTTTGTTACCTTAGTGCTAGTACAGACTGCAAACACTTGTGAATCTTGTTTTACTTTTAGGTTAGGGAACTATTGTAATTCAGTTTTATGGTTAAGAGTGACATTCAGAGAGACCAAATGGCTTTGTGCAAGCATCTAACCCAGTTTCCTCTAGACCATATATTAGCTTTCAACAGTTTTGAATACAAACAAAAAGACAAGCTACGCTAAACTGTAAGCCCTCCAAGGAACATCTAGAACAAGTAAGCGTAATGACCCAGATAAAGGATATAAAAAGAAAATTTGGTCTTGTGCAGATTGCACCTTGGCATAACTGTATCAGACCAAAACTTAAGTTGACAATTTTGAACAGCAGGTCAATATGGCACAAAGCAGAAAACCATGAAAAAACCCTAAACAAAACAGTGGCAATACCAAACAACCTTTCCACATCTCTGTTAACATGTACAGAAATAGAATAAAGTGAGAATGGCTCCACAGTTAAGCTGAAGTCTGCTCTAACTGTTTTTAAAGTCAAAGTCCCAGATATCTTGTAAAACCCCTTTGGGGGTCAAGTTGTATTCCTATTATATATCATATAAATTGCCTCAAATAAGGCTTTCTCAGCCTACAGTTACACGATTCTTGGATGTCTTCCATTAGCCTTCTGATCTTGTTTCCTAGAATACTTTTTCTGGGATCAGACTGGACCGAGACCCCCATCTATTGGGTTCTTCAAAGAAGTAACACAAATCTCTTACAGATAAATCCGTATAAAAAACAGGAGAAATTCATTTGCAAAGCAATTCACAGACATGGTAACATACATACCTTGGTCAGAAGAGACCAAACTTCAAAAACCTCTACATGTGCAAACATATACTCTGTAAAATCAGGTATTTACTACTGTTCATGTGCATTAAGCAGAAGCTTGCTGCATCAATAGTTGGGAGATCACATATCCCAAAGGAAATGGGGCCAGTCAACCTTCGGGAGAATCAAGACCAAATCTCAAGGAAACAACCATGTGATGGTAGTTGGATTGGTCAGGGGACTGAACAGGTCTTCCACACTCCAGTTTTCATGCTATAAAACAGTTAACTATGTATATTTAAGACTACTTTAGATCACATTTAATACCTTAACCATCGTGGAAGTTTCATGTGGGGATGGAATAAGAAGAATGAGCCAACAGAAATGTGTCTTCGGTGGCTCTGCCATTTGAAGAGCTCACTTCTTCAGAAACATAGCACAGTTCAGTTCATCCCACACAAAAAATATCTAACAGCATGGTTTTGACATAATTCTTTCCTATGGTTTTGATCAGTCTTATTTCCTTTTTTTTTTCCCCGTTTTTGTATTTACATCAAAATTGAGCATCTTTTCTTTATGAACATTGGAAAAATCTGAGAGATTTGAACAGAAAGACCAGAAAAATTAAAATTTTCAGCTAGAAAAATGCCAGGCAAAATTTCACTTATTACATATAATAAGGGTATTTCATAATATTTTCACAGCTATTTCTCCTGGAACAAATAACAATTAATGCAGTACCATTCAGGTAATAACATTAGAAGGGATTTCTCTATTGCTAAAGCAAAAGGATGAATAATTTTGTTCTTGAACAATACATGAAAAGAAGATATAAAGTGAATTCAAAATTTCAATAATAAATCTCTTGAAAAATTTGATATTAAAGTACAGTTAACCATGAAGCAGAGAAAACCTAACAGATTTGCACTATTTCCAAATTTAATGCCCTCAAATATGTTAAGAACGTAAATTTGAATCCAGACAGCAGGTTTCCTCTTTGGAAAAGACAGAGGTAGATCAAATTCTGAAAGAAGAAAGCCCAGGAATCAACTGAAATAGCTTTCCAGAAACTGATGTCCACTGAAAAATTAGAAAGAACACTTTCAATGAGCAAATTCTTGGATAATGACTATACATAGTATGGGGGAAAAGGGGGGCAGAGATCTAATGTAAAATAACATGTAGTTATACTGTCCATGCCATACAACAAAAAGTGGCACAAAGTGTATCACAGCCCACCAAGTATACATATACTGCCAGTCTGGGGCAGCACTGGTTTTGTTTTCTGCCCCTGCCCCTGACCCCTTGGTTTCTCCGCTGCTTATATGTTAGTGGGAATTATTTCACTGATTTCCTCTAGGTTTAATATTGACACATCATTCAAAATAACATGACATCAGATTTCTGCCCATGGTATAAGGGATAGGGCAGAGGAAAACTGAAGACACACATATACGTGAAATTCAGGTGATCTTGTTCTAGTCTCATGGTCTCCAGTGTACATGTGAAGGAAAATAACTGAATTTCTGGATCAGAAATTACTCTCCTTTTCTTAGCTCTACTTTGCCTTAAAGTTAGTATTCTTGTTACTATTTTATATCCTCCCAATATACTAACTTTTTTCCATCTTATTCCATCATTCACTTGTGTATACAGTATTATTTTAATTATGGTACTATGGGGGGGGGGGAAGCCCAGACAAAAACCTCACCTGGATGTATAGACTTTATTTACTAATAGAGTAAATAACTATGGTCCCACTGATCTGCCTTATCTCAGTGTCTCTTCCTCCACCTTTGTGCGAATGTCCAGGAAGGAGAAATGAAAGAACAAGAAGACAGAAGAAGAGGCCATGCAGACAAACAAGGATTCCTGAGTTTAATACATCAGATCAAGGAATAGATTATTTTCAAGCTATGGATAAATAAAATGAGGATTGGCATGATTTGGTTGCTTGAGATGCAGCTGAGAGCTGGATCTCTGCAGCTCAGGCAAGCTCTGCCATCAGGTTCACCTGAGGATTAGGAAATCAGAGATAACTCCAGGTACCTTCAAATTTCATCAGACTCTTATTGTCCCCCCAGTGAGAATGGAAAACAACAGACACTTCTCTGCAAAGGGAAAACATTTCAAGAAATAACATACTGAGGTGGAAATTCACCATCAGCTGGAAGCAAGAAAGGAACAAAGAGCAAAAGAGAAAACGTGGTTTCAGATAGCATTTGTCTGAAAATAGAACAAATGTGTGCAAGAACAATGAGTTTTCACTGACTTGTGTTGGAAGCAGAGCCCAGGGCCAGTGCATCTCTACTCATATTGGGCAGCTGGCCAGAGCTATAGAAGTGGCTTTCCTCCCATTATTTTCTCATTTTCATTAAACTGCATTTTAGGGCACCACAAAACAAGCCTATTTTCTCTACATTTTTTCTCAGGCACATACCCTTTGCTCCTAGCATAAGAATAATCTCTCCTGGCAGAGAAAGCAGGTTCCCATTAATTATCTCTCTCTCTTATCCACTCTTGCAGCTCTACTTGTAGGAATACTGCCACAACTATGGACTCTTTGCCAAGAGGCCTTACACATGCTTTTTTCATTATTAGACTACTATAAAATTTAACCATATAAGTCTCCTGCGCTGTACCCTCCCGACAATGCCAGCAGCCATTCTAAAATAGACTACTTCAGAGAGCATAGAGACCGGGCATTTTTGCAACTCCTTAAACTGTGGTTTATTTTTGCCTTGTTAGTAGATGTGATTCTGCTCCTGCTGATGGGCACTGCAGCAGTCTCAGTTCTTAAATGAGCACTTTAAAAAATATCAGACCTTGTCATCCTTAGCAATTGCAAAACAATTCATTTAACTAAGTGGGAATTTTTCTTGTCAGTAAGGGCTACAACACCACAAGGGCCAAATTTTAGCATTGGGCATTAAAAGATTTTGACTCTAAATTGCTGGAAAAATAATGGCATACAAGGATAGAGTTCACTTTTAATTTTTTTCCTCAAATCACAGAGCTTAATTGCTTATACAAATACAGAAATGTAAGGAGAAGAACGGATCCTGAAATAGTACTTCTTATCAATAAGTAGCAGAGTACTTTGCAGTGGAACACGATACCATTTTCCTCTTGAAGCAAAATGAAATTAGTTGCTTACTCAGGGACCCACAGCAGAGTAGAAGTACGGAAGCAAACAACATTCAGACTTTGATCATTTTAGTTAATCATAATAAGCAATATTTTACTTACTATCATTTCCCATCAATGGTGAAGAATTTGCCTCAAAAGGATACAACCTCTTTTTCCAGTGTGTGAAGACAACACACATGGTAGGTGCTCCGGCATTTATTCTCTCAGTGCAGCAAAAAATAGAGTAAATAACACTGTCTCTAATTCAACTCTCAGGAATGTCAGCCAGAGCAGTCAGGGAAGGGCACCAGCTGCCTGTCCTCTCATTCTGATCTATTGCAGCAGCAAGGCAATAGTATCTGACAGAAAGGGAAAATCCAAAGCTCTCACACACCACAGCAAACACCCATCAAGATTCAAGCTTTGCACCAATTCTAAAACACAACAGTAACATTGTAAACAGGACTGATGAAATTAGGAAAAGAACGATGCTTCGCATATGCTTGCTAACATGACGCTCCTTTATTTTCACGTGTCACTTAATATCTAGGATATACTGTGTTTAACAGTTTTATAAATATGATTAAGAGCCACCATCCTTGGCTAACACATTTCAAGAAGCTTATGTCTATAGTAAGCTCTCGGTGCTGTTTATGTATGCAAAGCCATAGCTACGAGGGAAGAAATGAAGAAACACAAGCCACTGCCCATTTAGCAAACCAGCAGTGTCTGCACGGCACTCTCCATTAAAGAAAATGTTTTCTGGCAAAATGAAGTAAAAAACTTGCAGAGCTGTTAGTTCACTGTCTTACTGGAAGTAGTAGAAGAAGCTGATAACTTTAAGTTGAAGAGAGAATAAAAGCAAACAGACCATAACTGCACAAGGGCACAGATACCCTGTGCCCACCCCATTATGCTCGCATTGCCTAAGGATGTTTAGCCCAGGCCAGATGGCATTATGTGATTGTCTGAATACACTGGTAGAGTCATTCTTTCAATGTCACTGAGACTCTACTCTCATACATCTCCATTGAAAAGTTACCCGTCTTCATGTAGCTGCCCATAGCTTAGCACAAATTCCATCCCAGCTGAGCAGAGCAGCACATAGGTCAGCCTTGCAGGCTGTGTAAAGAAGGCAGACATGACCCAGACTTCTTGGAAACCTTTGAGGCTAGTAATTTCTTTCTCCTGAGGTGTTCTATCCCAAACAAACACTCCTTCAAAAACTAAAGTGGAGAGTTGCAGATTTTTTTCCATTCCACCAATTAATTTAATGAATTCTGCATTTTCAGCCTTACTCTCCTATACTTTGTCCTTAAGAAAAAGACCAGTCAAGCTCCACTCCAGTGCCTCAACATTCCATAGGTGAGCATGCTGCACTCTGGTATATAAAGCCAAAACTTTTCCACTGAGAACAATGAGTGCAGCGCTGTGACCATCCTGGTCACAGCGAGATGAAGATGTCCTTGCTGCAGAGACAGAAAAGGATTGATTTCCACAAACTTTTGGAAGAAATGTGATTACCAGGTCTACCAGGACCCTCCCTAAACTTTCTTCTCAGTGAACAAAAGCAAGTGGATCCACAAGTCTTCCTCTTCCAGTGTTGGGGTGGGGACATAGTACTGGAAGACTTCAAAAGATATTGTAGGGGGCTAAAAAAGCACATGTAGGGTGCTAGAAGGGCATTAGAATGACAAGAGAAGCAAAGAACAGGCCAGACTCTGCCCCTCACCCTAGGAGTGGCCAAAAGGGCTGGGGGTGCTGCACCACATGAGCTCTTTACTGGGCCATGCTCCCTGTGAGCTGACACACCTTGCAGGGAAGGGTGACAGCTTCAAACACCTCCCGCTCCCATGCTGTACCTGTCATCTGTCACCAGCAGCAGGGCCAGCAGGAGCAGCCCCCACACAGGTCCCTGTGAGGATTGGCAGGGGCAGGGTCATCTGCCACCTGTGATGGGCAGGTCTGTCTCTGCTGGGTCCCGGCCAGGGGGGTGAGACAAATTATTTCTGTGCTAAAGGGCTGGGAGAATGGGACCAGGCTATGACATGGTTTTCTCTTTAGGCTGCCCAAATTTTTTTGCAGGTCTGGAGGGAAACTGGCTATCTCAACAGGAGATGGTCTAAGAAACGACATCACTGAATGACTCCCTCAATAATATTTTGTAATTAAAAAGCTACATAAATGCAGGCCGTAGCTCCTATTTACCTGGCTACTCAGGTCCCCACCAATAAATGGATGGATTGATGGGCATTGGTCTGAATTCTTCTGTTGCATTTTGGTGGTGTTGCTCAGAAATCAAGACTCTTGAAATCCTATCAGCCCAAATAGCCTGTTTAAATTTACTATAGAAAAATCAGTCAGCCTGGATATTAGCTCACAGTATGCTACACCATCTACACACAGAGGCACACAAAGAAATAATTTGCCCTTGTTGATTCAGTTACATCTAATAAAAAACAAAAAAAACCAAAAAAACAACAAAACCACAAAGCAACAAAACCGGTGCAAATTCAGCCACAACATCTCGAACAGCACCTCTCCATGAGAATTTAAAGAGAAGTATATACTGTGACCCTTTTATCTCTTGAGCCAAATCTGTTATGCGAGAAGGATCATTAACATTAACATCAGCAGGGATACAAAGTGAGCAAGATTTGCTCCATGCTCAGTAATAAAAACTTCTCAAGGAGATGAAATGGGACTTAGTGTAATGTAACAGGAGTCACTGGAAGCTACAGTGGCACTTTGTGGACAAGTCTCTATCACACTACTATTCAAGGACTATAGAGCAGATAGTCTTGTAGCTCTGTTGTAAGGTTTTTCTGAAGATGATATTAATGAGCGGTGACTGTCTGGTGCCAGTGTTACTTCAAATTGCTATTTTAATACAGCTCACATCAACAGTAGCACTGAAAAACATAATCAAAATGGCAGTCCATTCAAGTACAAGATAGGAATACTGTCCTCACTTGAAGAGGAAAAATAAAGCAAGAGAGATGGGATATTGAAAAAGGAGGGAAAATGCTAAAAGAAGAAAGAGCCAATATCATTTGGAGCTAAATCACTATGGAGCAGTTATAGTCTGGCAATCCAAATATGGACTCCATGGGCAATAGTATGGATACAGTTATTAGAATTTTATTTGCCTGATTTTTGTATAACAATGAGATCAATGTGTGCCTCAGCACAGGCAGAGCACGGCCACAAATGAATTCCTACTGCATATTTTTGGAGAGCATGGGCTTGATTTTGAGCACAGCATTAATTCTGTTCCCCCCTCCCTCCCAATCAGGTTCTCATTATGTCGTCTAAAACCTTGATTCAGCCAAGCACTTCTGTATGTGCTTTGTTGGAACATGTAATTACTTCCCATTAAAGTCAACAGGACTAAGTAGCATGGTTAAGTGCTTTGCTGAATCAGAGCCTAAATGATATCAGCTGTGCCAGTAAGTTACAGGTGCAAAAAAAAAACCAAAGAAAAAAAACAACAAAAAACACCAAATCAAAACATGTTTTAAAATTTTGACCTTTTTAAAGCAAACTTTTATAGTGGATCCCTTTGTGATTTTGTTGTGGATTTTACTTAGTTGACTGGCTTAGTTATGCTACTTCCCACCTTTCATATCTCTCAAGTGTTGCCATGCTACTCTTTGCTGATCCTCTAGAAAACAGTAATTTTTAGAGAAGACAAAAATATAGTACTGAGGTGACAAATATTACTCTGGTTTGTCAAAAGTGAACAGAGAAATAGAAGGAAAGCAAATACAGTTATTTGCCCTTGAAATCTTTTAATATGGCTGACCTAGACAAGAGTGAATTAGTCTTTGAAAAAAGACACCAAACACACACACACAAATCCCACCGCAGCCCACAGAAAGCTTCCTGAGCCAGCTTATTCAGGAAAAGATTATGAAGGGTTTGCAGCTCTCCTTTACCAGTAACAGGTTTAAAGACAGTTGAATGCAGCCTGGACAGCAATGAAGAGCACCTAACTGCTCCGTCTCGGCCACACAAACAATTCCGATCTGTTCCAAAGTCCTCACAGGCAACCCTTAAAATTGTTCACCCAATTGACTTTCTCAGGGGCAGGCTCCCAGTGTCGTGGTATCTGAAGCAAGGGTGCCTTAGACACACAGCTAAGGATACTCTTACTCAGTGTTCTGATTAAAATCTTGTTTTGTGACTCTCAGCATGACGTCTGTCTGCGTTTGCAGCAGCAGTTCTGAAGCACAACAAAGACACTGTCACAAGTTAATTGGGTAGAACTCGTATCAGACAAAACCATGTGTTTAACTGGGAAAAATATATCACTAACACCTGAAAGACTTTGAGAAGTTGTGGGGAAATAGATCAAAGCCGAAAATTCATGAGCATTTGTAACTGTCATCAAAACCAGGTTTACTGTGTTCTAATTGAGTCCTGATGCTGTGAACACAGCCTTGGTATCTGAGCACCTAGATGTCATATTCAGGAGTCTAACATGGAAAATCTTATCTGTGAGAAAGCAACATCATGAGTTCCACATGACACAAAACTGATGGATGTGCCCACATCACAGAGGTGACACAGGGGACACACTAAAACAAAAAGGAGTGGATCAATAGGATCAAAATGGCATGTTTCAAAGTGAACAAATAGCTGTTGGCAAATAGCCAGTAATGACATAATAAATAGGAATGCCAATAAGAAATTAACTATCACCCCAAAATTTCAGCCACAAGTCACATAGGCACAAGGCAGAGATAAGAGATGTTATTGGAATGAGTATCTTAAAAATACCCAACCAAACACAGGAGTAACATTACAAGAGAATTTAACCTTTAATCACTGTTTTCAGACAGAAATAGGTAAAGTAGTTTCTCAAAAGAAGCCTCCAGTTGAAGAACTTAACATATATTCTATTATTTATTCTATTCATTTCTTTAGATTTTAAAATGTGTCTCTCCAAAGATCTAGGGAAAATATACAGATCATTTAAATTTACACACAGAATTCCAGCTAAATCAATGGTCAAAATAAAAAAACCTTCCCAGAACCCTGACCGTAACCCTTCTCAGAAAAGAATCCCACCTTTTGAACTCAGTCACCATCACTCAGTCTGCTTCCTAAGAAAAACCTTGGGAAAATACTTGGGTGCTTCCACTACCAACCAAGAGGTTAGCAATTGGCCCACATCTAAGACCGTGACATGCAGTGATAAAAATTATTCCTGACACTCAACTTTCCCTTCTCATCCTCTCCCTGGCATTCCTGCTTCATCTGCAAGTTTATTTTGACAAATGATTTTTATCTGCTGTTTATCTTTACCCCTTGGTGCTCTTTGAGACCTCCAAAATATGCCCCTGGAGATAAGATGACCACCATCCTTTTTCCATCTCCACTCCTTCCCTTTTTTAGTTTCTTCTTTTATCCCCAGAGATGATCACTAAACGTAGTATTGAGTATCATAGTGTTTCTCAAAGCCGTAATTAAAATTGCTCCATTCTTTTCAGCTAGTAGTGTGCCCATTTTGTAGATACATAGAGACAAGAATAAGAGTCAGACAGAAAAAGAGTCAGCAGAAGAACTGGGAACATAATGCAGATCTCATTTCCCTTCCCCTTAGTTGAGGAGTTGAACTAAACAATAGGGACAGTCTATTTCAGCCTATTTTCAGTTACAGTATCTCCAAGAGCTATTTTCATATCAAAGGTAAAACCAGGTCTATAAATCTCAAACATTTTTTTTTTCTCTTTCAGTCAGTGGAAAAGAGACACATAAGCCATAACACATTAAAATGAAGGGGGAGGGTCAGCTTGCTTTCTCTCCTGAGCAGGAGAAACATCATCATCATGCTCAGATGAACTATCATAGGCTTTCTGGGTGACAGGTTACAGGCAATTAGAAAAAGAACCCTGGAACTGAATGTTATAATCCTATTATTGACTTTTAGTTAATAATCTGTACCTTATTGAACGGAGCAGCCATGCTATAAATTTAAAACACATTGCATGATAGTGTGCTCTTTCCAAAGCTTCATTTGTAATCAGATCTGCAGTTCTTAGCTGCAGTGATTTATAATAATTATCAGCAAACAATACACATGTTATTTGCTGTGTGTAAAACAGGAGTCAGAAATGTCACATTTTAGGCCAGAATCAGTCACACTTTTCACAGAAAGTGATTTATTCATTACATGAGCTTGATAGGGATAGAAAGATACTGAAGGCAGAATTTCATCACAAAAGGCAGCAGGCAGGTGTGCACATTAAAGGAAGCCTTGACTTACTGCAGGCAGCAGTTCATGGTCTGTGCATTGCCTCGAGGAAGGAAAACTAATTCAAGACTTCCCTACTCTCATCTCTAAAGTTAGATGCTTTTTCCACTCTATTTCTACAGATTTACTGAAACAAATGACCAGCTGGTTATTTTGCATTTTACGTGTTTAGTATGCCCTTTCTGATCATGCTTTCGATTTCCCTGGAAGTTCATTTTTTTCTTTAATGCAGATTCTACTACCTAAGAACAAGTGTGAATGTCTCTCATTTGATCTTAATATGTTAATTTTATTTTGATTTATCAGCAAGTAAATAATAGACCTGCAAGTGGGAACAGTAGCCCTCAAATCAACTAAAAAACCAGCCAACAAATATTGGAGCACAATGAAATCAACAGTCAAATATTCTGAAGAAGTTATTGATTTGGAGACACAGACTATGTATAACAAGAGTCATAATTATGTTTGTTTCTTTCTTTTTACCAACTGCAAGTCAGAATTTTTGGCTTAGACACTAAGACATTTTCCAGTATTATTCAGATCACAGTGAAAATGACAGTTTGTTTGCTCATATAGAAGAGCCCATGGATCATTAAGAGAGTGTTCTTCAGCACTCATTGAACGTGATCTGACTGCAACCCATCCAGAAATCTCTGGTCCAAGAAGCAGCTTTCCAAGAATTTGTCTCACGAAAAAAAAAAAAAAGCAAATTGTGTCAACCCAAGGTCAAACGAAAAGCCTTGGCAATCTGACCCAGGGAGCCCTTAGAATTGAGTGCAATTCCATGTAAACAAGAATCAAATACACAGTTTTCATGTTCAAAATTACTGGCACATATCTTTCAAGGACAAAACAAACTAAGCCATGTGCCTACATGAGACGTGTCACAAAAAGTGATATTCCCCTGGCAATGCAGCCGGTCAAAACAAGGCTGCCACAGCTAAGCCTGGAAACCACCTCACTGCTTTGGAGAAATTCTAGCAGACTACTTGGTGCAAATAAATGGGTACAATAAACAGGAATGATGTATACCTTTCCAACATGCATGGAGTTGGTGTTGGGCTGTACTTCTCTGTCTGCCCTAAATCCTTTCTAAACACATCTGAAGTCATATACAGTGTAGGCCATAATCACAGTAATACAGGCTCATTTTTTTCAGTTTATCCCAAATTCTTTAAAACTGCTATTTGTCCACCCAGAATTGATTAGAGATACCCACAAATTCCACTACCTACTTTCACTGAATTTACAGATCTCTTGTGATTTACACAGCACAATTTACTTCTCCTCTTTCTTCACAGGTCTTAAATAACTTTGAGCTCGAAATACAGAAATTATATGCATCTCCTTTAGGTTCTACTTCCAGTTCAATGAATCCTATAGACCTGATAATATTTTGGTTGCAATGCAGCGGTTTTTCTTCTGCTGAGATTGGCTGCACCCTGCATTGATAAATGCTTAGTTCTGATTCAAGAAACAACTCTAATCCTTGGGAAACATTAAATTTTACATGTATTTTGCAGTAAAGATTCGTCAGATTAAAACCAGAACATGACTTTGGAAGAGGAGTTTTCGGCCTGTGAAATAAGAATGCTTTAAAAAATAGTGTACAAGGCCATGTGCACGTATCCTTTATCTCACTCCATCTCTCTCCTTCATGGGCACAGTTTAACTGTTTTTCCCCATGAAAATTCTTACATTTTTTTGTCCAGAGGTTAGGGCAAGTTAAAGCTGGTTTTCTGCTTTCTGAGCACTTGCCCAGCACCACTGGGCTATGGCAAAGGCAGAAGGAAATTCTCTTCCATTCTCCCATGCTTGCTTACTGGTGAGGCCACCAATAGGCACAGGCGCAAACAGAGAATTTGGTTGATGCCTCTGAAATTTAGAAGTGTCTGTTTCATCCCGATTTGTGAAGGGGCACAGATGCTCTCCCTCTCATTTCTAAGTTAATATGCATGCACTAGCTCTTAGCAAACCTTAAGTGTGAAAGTGGAAGGCTGTGCTCATTTGGGGGCTCAGTTACAGTGCTCCCTGTGATTTAGGACCTTAAACCTTACCCAGTCCTCAAGTTACACAGACCTGAAGCTCTCTGAACCTTGTCTTGGGCTCTCAATTTGCAAGTTTAGTAGATGCAACAGTAGTGGCTTATGCTAACTGGGAGTCAGCATGGTCGCATTGGTCAAGTCAGACAAATAGCTACAGAACCCTGATCTAAAATGAAGTAATCTCCACTTGTGTCTATAGGGATTATACAATGCAGCTGTTGCATTATTCTCTTGAGTTATCTGTAACAAAGTTCCCCCATAGAACTTGGCTGCAGTTTGCAAAAGCACAGTAAGATCTTGCAGTTAATAGGGCTGTGTAAATACAAGAAGAATTCTTTCAATATTAACCAAAGTCCTGTGCTTCCCAGGTGGAAAGGGTTGCTACATTTAGTATTTAGACAGAGCTCTTCGTTAAAGGGGTTAATGCATTTAACATGGATATCCCAAGTGGCTCTCTTCTATTAAGTTAACCATATTTTAAGATCTCTAAATAAAGAATTCATTTTCTAAATGTATAGAAATAATGTTTTCTAATTTTATACTCGAGGTTATTGGCATTTCATCTGAAAAATGTCTTAGAAAGATCCAGCCATGAATTTCATGAATCTGTGAGAACCTCAGTCCACACCTTACGAACTGCCACATGGAGCATATTGATATGCAAATCTCAGAAGAGGCCTCCCTGTGGCTGCTGTATATGACACTCAGATGCATGAGATTTGCTGCCTTTATGCTTTCCAGTTAAGCTATTTAGAACCAGTTAAGCAACCAACTTAGCTTTTGGAATCATCAGCACATCTCATGAGCCTTAGTGCTGTACTCTGCTTGACCACATAATCCTGCATGGATTAGGGCTGTCTGTGCCAGTTTGGGGTCTTTAACAAGTGAGAAAGGTGTTGCTGCCCCTACTCCCACCCTGTATCCTGGGTGAGAAGTTGCAAGGGGCTCTTTTCTGAAGTGTAGATAAAAATCATATCTGTAGGGTCCTTCATGCTGGCCCTGAGTAAAGTATCCCTCAGCTGGAGAGGAAGGGCAGGATTCCCAGAATGCCTGAAGCTTTATACTGGCTAGCAGAAACTACTCCCTGCTTCCCACACTGAGGATTTTCAGACTTCATTTCTAGGTATGGGCTATACCTTCACATAGGCAGAAGGTTATCTAAAATTCCCTGTCCTTGCTAACTGCTGAGCTGGATGGAAGGCAGCTGTTGTGGACTATACTTGAGATAATATAATCTGGCAGCAGCAATATGGCAATAGCTCAGACATAGAGTAGTGCTCTCTCCTAAACCGAGCTTAGGAGGGGAGCTCCACCTGGGCCAGACTGTACTGTCATGTTCTGATTCTCCCCACATACTGTGTGGAGTCTGCTGCAGTGTGTGACTTAGGCATTTAAATCCTTCCTTACGTCTCTTCCTACAAGCCTGAAAAGTTTTTCCATAAATGTTTCCTGACCAACATTTTGTCACAGAAATGCTCACATCAGTGATTTACAAAGCTATTTAAATCAATTACTTTGTTCAAATTCAGTGTCTAATTAGGCATAGATTACTTTCTGCATCTGAGTAAAAGTACAAACAAACAAAGGAAGATCATACATTAAATATATTAACTCCAGCTGGATAATGGTGGAAGGATGGCCAAAAAGCCCAACTCACCAGTAACATTTGCAACAGTACCATCTCTACACCTGCTGAAAGATGTTCCAGACATGCCAGATTATGGGAATATAAAGCCTGAAAATATTTCTCTTGAAAAGCCCAAGGGACTCCTAAGTGCCAACATTTCTTCTCCCTTCTTTCAAAATTTACAGCTGCTGAAGTCTTTCCAGCACTCAGTGGCTATGTGCACTTTCAAATACCTGTCATGCAGTGGATGGTCTTTGGGGAAAATACTCAATTTATCATTATAGCACAAAAACACAAGAAAAGTAAATATCTATTTCTCTTCACTGCAGATAGAAATGAGACTACAGTGCTGGTAGAGTGCTGCTGTGAAACAACTTTCCAAAGATTCTCGACTGTCAAATAAACAAACTAAAGACAGTAATTGTACCTAAAAGAGTGATTGCTTCCTTTGAAGACACAGTACTTTAAAGGAAGAAATTTTGAAAGTGGAGGACAGTGTGTATCTGCATTTGTTAGACTAAAATCTGATTAAACAGATCTGCATTCAGCTGCAGCAGACACATCAAAATTAGTTCAGTTCTCACTCTCATTATATTCAGCAATTATTTATTAACTAAAGATTTGCATACTGTTTTATCTCAGCAATTGTCAAAGGACAGTAAAATTAAAGTGATGCACAAAGTCCTTACAAACTGTCTTCATCAAAGAACTGTGTCCCTCAAGATCTGCTATCCCTAAATAAAGACCATAATCTTCATGACCATGATCAAGTTGTGTAAGACTTAAAGTCCATCTAGCTCAGAATTTAATTGCTTCTACTGTCCAGTAGCAGATGCTCAAGGAGTGTAAAAATAATCAATTAGTGCTTCAGTACATTGAACGCAAGGATAACATCTAAACCATAACTTTAACAACCACTAACAGATATATTCCTTGTGAATTTGACCAAATTCCTTTTCAACTCACTGACACTCTTGACTATCACATCTTCCTGTAAGAAGTTATTCCAATTTAATTCTATGTTGCATGAGAAGTACTTAAATTTTTTTGGAAGTTGCTGCTGGACATTTTTATTCTCTTTCTGTCATAAGAAAAAGTGAACATTTCCTGCCTCGCTCTCATCCCTCTATCTTCTCTAAGACTTCCACAATTTTATACACCACTACCTTCCTTTAATCATCTCTTTTCAAAGGTGAAGTGCTTATTTAGCCTCTCCTTACACAGGCTTCATTCCACATCTTTTAGCAATACTGTCCTTTTTTTTTTTTTAATTCAGCTCTATTGCAGCCTTTTCAGATGAGATAATCAGAATCATTTGTAGTTATTAAGATGTGGGAGCACTGTAGATTTATTCTGTTGAAAAATGGTACTTTTCTATCCTGTTATCAATCCCTTTTCTAATAATTAGAATACAATTTCTCTTTTTATTTTTTCTGCTGTGAGCAATGATCTAATAATGTTTACTGAGAAGTATCTATATGAACACCAAAATCTTTTATGCAATGTTAGGTTAGAGCCCATCACTTATATGCATTCATAAATGTTATTTTCCAAGTGTCTTACTTTGCATTTATCAAAATTGATCTCCACTCAGCAGCTTATCATCAGTTATGGGAATTTTTTGCAATACTTTAGAGTGAGTATTAGACTCTCTTGTTAGACTTCTGCTTATTCTTCTCATATTATAAATGAACATATGAAAACACTGAACACACATCACAAATTTCAAAGAGAACACATATGTAATCTCTCTTTTAGAAAAAAACCCGACCATTTATTCCTACTCTCTATTTTCTGGCTTTTAACTGGGAATTAATCCACAAAAGGATCTTTTCTCTTATCCCATTACAGTTCAATTGTCTGAACAGCCTGTTTTTTTGAATCTGCTTGTGCCATTTTGACCAGATAACCCACACGACAACTGACACTAACAGGAGCTGATTTCACATAAAAGTTCCATAACTAAATCACAAGAAACCATACATTATTTTTTTTCTAAACCACAAATTCTTCATTGATGTTGTCCTAGCAGAAGCACTAAGGCAGGCTTACTGGTGTCAATAGGAGCTGCACAGACAACTGGAATGGGGAAAAAGGCAGCAGTGCTTTGAAGCAGTAACACTCTCATTATAGCTCATTATGTATGGGCTAGGAGTCTAACTCTCATGGGCAATATCTGAAATACATCTTGATATGCTTCTGCTGCGAATGAAAAATCACACAGCTCAGCTCTGCACCTGGTAGCCCAGCCATAGGTGTCAACAAATGGTGCAAACATTAATGGAGCTTCACTGCTCTCCATACCTAATGGAATGAGGTTTACTCTTCAATACACTTGTCTTTCTTTGGTCCTCCAGTAATTTACAAGTCCCTGAACCACATTTTTCACTGCAGAAGAATGAAAAGAGGCATAAGCATACCCCTAAGTACTGATGACATAAGTTGTTGTTTAACATACTGACATTTTTAGTGGGTTTCCTGATATCTTCAGACTCTTTGCCCAGTATCAAAATTCCTCATCACTCAAATTCTCTTTTTGCATAGTCTTAACTGGTATTTAGGTAGCAAGAAAGAGAACATCATGTTTAAGGCTATCTGCAATAGCACACAAGTTCAAGTCCTATCGTTCTCTACTCAGTAGATGGTTTTTAAAAGCTTATTCAAAACACATTATTCAATAAAACAAAGGAAAGCAAAAATAAAACTACTATGCAACCATAGCTCTGCATTTTTTCCTTAAAAAAAAGGCAAGAAATAAACAGCACAAAGTGTTGAACTTCTACTGAAGAGTGACCTAATTTTTTTCATTGATTGTATAATAGCAGCTAAGAGGCTTCTGTGCAAAATAGGAAAGGGCAATTTTGATATAAAGATGTGAGATGCACTATGGAAGTACACCTTGTCAAGATTATTAACCTTATTAACTATGTAAAGAAATTAACCAACACAAGAATCAACAGAATTGGTAATATGACCTGCAAACACATTTCTCTTGTAGCCTTAGGTGTAAGAATTTTAACTGTAGGCTGTCTTGATGCTAACCAAAGTTTAGAAAAAGAAAATTACTAATGATAGCAAGTTATTAAAAGTTAGATGACAATCAAGTGAATGCTTGTAGACCTCAAAAAAAAAATGAACGGAAGTCTTACTTATTGGTCCACTTTTGCTGCACAGGCTAATCTGATTGTGTTAAAATTTACTGCGGATCAGTCAGTAAACTTTATTCAAGCTGCTGGGCCCTAAAACATAGATTTCTTCTTTAAGGGGCACCATCTAAAACCAAAACAAAATTCCACCCAAATCCTTCAACTTTTCTTTAATTGTAGCACATAAATAGTGTTTTTAGGGGCTTGTTCCTTCCTTGGCATATTGAACAGAGTTCTAGCTATATTTATCACATTAGTATATAAAACTGTTCTGTCATCACTCTCCTTTTATGCTTTTAAATAAACCTTACATAAAGTACTGCCACTTTATAATTTTGGCAGATCAATGAAGTCAAGAAAACAGCAGCCACAACTTTCTGGTAGCAATTACTAAGATTACATTAGTGGTCTTTAGTGCATTTAGGCTATTAGAACAGCAATGCTTATATTTTATATAGGTGGGGCTGGTAATACCAGCTATTAGTAAGATTGCTTAACAGTTCCTATTTTAAGACCCTGTCTTCAATTTTTCATTTGCTCATAACTTTGAAAACTTTTTTGTAGTCTAAACAGGAATTTTCCATCCTAGGTATTCTGCAGAAATATCATGATGATTTGACTACCCGAAAAAACAAGGTAAACTCTTTTGTAAGTACTTAAAAAATGAACTCAGCAACCCCCAACTTGATGTACTGGTCTCAGAAACATCCTGGTGCATCCAAGATTTTGAATGACTTGAAATTTCATAAGGAAAGGGCTTGATAATTCTGCTCCTCTTCAGTAGACATTTCTTTGGTTTCAGTAGAAGTTGCTCATGGAAGATGTTTCCTGTAGCACTAAGGCCTGATGCAGGAACTGAAGAGCACATGCTCTATGTCTCCACAGATCTCAGTGGTCCATTGCTATATTCAAATAAAGAAGAGACAAGAGAAAGAGGGAAGAAGAGACTATAAAGAAATGAGATTAGAACCCATTAAAAGGAAAATTGAGATTGATGTGCAGCACACAGACTGGGGCTAGCCCTGGGAAAAGAGAAGGAAAAGACCAAGAATGCAAAAAGCAGGAGGCATGAGAAGAGATATATCAGATAAGACACTAGTGTGCAAAGGAAGAACTGAGAGCTATTGAGGGAAAAAAAACAAATGGTACCAGAGAAATGACCAGAGTTCCTGGGGCCGCAGGAGAGTCCCCAGGCAAATTTAACAATTTAACTGAGGAATCAGCTGGGATGTGGAACTAGTATTTAAGATGTACTGAATAACCCAGTCGTCAGAGCAGGGTTTGAATTAATAAAGAATGCCAGCACACAGTGGACAGCAGGGGAGGAAACAAAATACCATCTAACAGCTGCCTTCACAGGCACCATCCTGCCTGTGGCCTGGCTGATGTAGGACACCTATAAAATTAGACATCAGATCAAAACAGCACAGGATGTTTCCAGAGATCAGCTTTGCATTCTTATGAATGTTCTTTGATTATGTGAATGTGCATGCCTGTATGCTGTTCAATGCACATACTGAAGAATAGGGGTTTTTTTTCTCCTTCAGAGGGAGTAGAGCAAACCCCATAATTTTCATCTTTTGGATAGAAAGTAATTTTTCCCTCAATATCCCTTGAAATCTCACTTGAAACATCAGAAACAAAAAAATATACCAAACTAATCCAACCAAGCTTTCCATCTGTGTTTCTGATTCAAGAACCCTTCCCAGCCCACTAAATTAGTGCCACTCACTTTTCAGAACACAAAGACAGAAAACAGCTGAGATTACTTTCCTGTGCAGCCTCTTTTGATGCTTGGTCAAGAACACGACAGAGACAGAAAGAGATCAATTCGGTCCCAGTGTTAACAGACTATAGAGACCCTAGCTATAGAGCAGCTGAGTAAATACCACTGATAAATAATGTCACTATTAGCTTTGATAATGAGTTAAAAACATCTCCTGTTTCAAAGCTGTTCTATTACTGAGTGAGATATGGCAAAAGGAAAGAGAAATTTAAAATTTGTATTTTATTATTTTCCCTTCTCTATCTACTTTCTGATACAATAAATTAAAGCCCAGACATTTTTTTTCCCTAGGAGTTTTACTCTTATCCATAAACCATCATACATTACACTATCAGGCCACAGTGTCAAAGAGTACAACTAAGACTGACAGTTCCAAACGGTTCAGTTCAGATCCTATAGTGCATCAATCCTGCAAGTCAGTATACCTAGACAGGGATTTATATTCTATTTGCCTCTGTATAACAAAAAGTGAATTAAAAAAACACCAAGCCTTAGTTTTTGCCAGCATTCTACTTCTGATTTCTTAGCTGTGGACACCTTTTGCATTTGCTATTTTCACCTTGATTTTTCCCTTTGACTCTCTATCCCAGGGGCAGAAGAACAAGGGTGAGACTCCGTAAACGTTTTCTGGAGCTTATGTGGTTTGACCACTGCAATTCTGTTTAGGAAAAGTACACTTGCATTAAATAACAGAATAAAGCACTGAGATTTAGATTTCTTATGTTAAATATCTGCACTGCTCTTAATGTTTCAGAAAATTGATATCTATCTCATTTGGAACATTACATTATTTGTCAATAACTAAACTCAATACTTAGCATTAATTTCCGAAGGAATCACATAACTTATGGAGTTTTAGAATCAAAGGATAGATGCTAAAATAAGCAGAGAATTAATAATTCATAGACAAATGGAAGCTTCATAAGGGATATCAATCCTTATTTTTTGAAGGTAAAGACTGGTTCCTGATGCCAGAAGAAAAATAAAAGGAGCTACTTCATGTTAACTCTGTGAGTGACTGGCCCCAAGATACATTATAGAACCAGTGAAGCTTTGCCAGAAGGAAGTTATCTGCTAACTGACAGCTTTGGAGAGCTAAAGTGCTATTTAGTTTTTTTCTAATGATCTGTAAAAAGATGATATCTGAGAAGAATATTAGTTTATCTCAATTACAAGTCTCCATTTTGAGAAATCCAGTGTTTTTCAGAACTTATATGATTAATACTCTTGCCCGAATCCTCAAGATTTTAAGTACAACATGTTGGAGGACTTTACAGAAAGAACGCAGGAAGATATCTAGTTTTTATGATTTTCCCTATAATCTTGAAGGGTTTGAATGCCATATAATAAAGCTTAAAAAACAAAAAAAACCAAAAAAATGAAACCCCAAACAAATTGAAACCCCATAATAACAACAACCAAAAAAAAAAAAAAAAAACACACCACAAGTGAGAGAGATCTACATCACGTATTGAAATTTTTACTTTTAACTTTTTGCTTTCTAGACTTAGTGGAGGGAGTAACATGTTTCTGTTCAGGATTTCTGAATACATAACCATGGGCAGTAGTAGTGCAACTCAGTACACTGTATTACAGAGCAACATTAAATCCGCACCGTGCAGAACACAAACCATTCACATATAGAAGCAGCCACTTGCCCTAGTGCTCCAAATTTCTGGAGGTACCAAATAAATGGACCAAGCTGTTTTCTGCCTGGACAAAGTTTCTGGTGAAAAAAGGACCCAATAAGAAGGACAATCCACCACAAAGACAATCCACCAAAATATCTTCATTCAGATGGAAGCTTTGTAGAACTAGGCATGAATATCTATTTGCTAAGCAAATCCATCTCTTCTTCCAGAGTTACTTTTTGCTTGGTTGGGCCGGTTTTTAGTTTTAGGTGGATTATTTTTTTCCACTCCCCCTCTTTGAGGCAGAAAGGAACAGAGTTGAGACAGAGTTGTATTTCATGTTCAACGTGCCTTCTTGTCTGCAGGCCTTCTTTACCAGTAGTGCTTTGGGAGTATTAGCATTTGCCTTGCAGAGAGGCAGCCACTCCCTTTCCAGGCGCCATTTCTAGATTTTTGAGCTATGTGGGAGTGGGATATGAATCTGTACATCATGAACTCGGAGAGATTCCAGCATGAGGAAGACAATAGAGTCAAGAGTTTTCTCATAATTTTTAATTAGGCACCTAAAGTCCATTTGTGTCTTGTTTTAAGGGCCCATGTCCTTTTCAGACTATCAAGTCATTAAAAAGTACTTGTGTTTTCAGCATTAACAAACGATTTCAAACCCTGACCCTAAAATTATCTTAATGGATCTCTTAAACCTAATCTAGATTTGGAAATTCCTCCTTGACTTACGCTTTGTTCACTCTTCTCTAATTAGCAGTGCAGTCATGCTATTGATGAAAAGCAGGTTGTTTCTTCATGTGAAGACCATCTGCTGGCACATCACTGCCCTTACCCCAGATGGCAACTTCTTGGTAAGGTTAAGAGGAGCAATTATTCAGTTGTTCTATAATCCAACACACACTTCAATTAGTTACTGATGATTACAGTTCAACACGGTTTCTGCTATTTGCTGTTTCATTTGTCAAGATGTTCTGTGCAATTTTGCAGTGTTAAGGTGGAACAAGCTTACTATCTTAGTTCAGCACTGTAAAACACTGTGCATAAAAGGGTTTATCAACTCAGAAAGCAAAAGTAATTTAATTTTGCCTAAACTGGTTCCAGTATAATGGCAGGGACTTGTCTGTCTATACCTCAGAATAGGGCCAGTTTGAAAGGATGTACGTTCTGGGAAGAGATTTAGAATGAAGCTTATCAAACAGTTTTGCAAGTCATACCACTGAGAAAGTAAAGCAGATCCCAATAGGTCTACAAGTAGAAAAAGTCAAAGTACTTCTACTTCAAATAGACATTTAGCCAACTCTAGCATCACTCCCACCCAGCCACAGTATTTAGTTGGTATATATATGAGAAAGCAAAAAATAACCATTGTGTTATTAACTGTTACACACTCCAACATTTCCCCCCATCACAGTCAGCCTGAGCTGCTATTTGACCTTTTCTGTGATTTTGTGAGAGACGGTCACACCCCTGCTCTGGGCTATGGCAAAGGGCCATGTATGCCCAGGGACTCTGTAAATCATTTCAACACTTATGGGGAAAAGAAAGAAAAAAAAAACCCAAAACTCTGGAAACTTATTACGTTGTTACAAGTTTGTAGGAGGTTTGTAGTTGAGCACAGGTGCATTGCTCTTTGCCACCTCACAACACTGGTAAGACAGAAAAGCACAAAAGGATTTGAGAGAGGTTTATAAAGTTTTGGGGGGGGACAAATCCCACCACCTTCTGGATAAGAGCAGCCTTGCACATCCCTCAGATGCAGCTCTGAGTGATTTTTCCCATTCTGGTAATTTAGAGGATTTTCTGCCACTTATTGTAACATTTATTTTCCCTTCTTTTAGGATTACCATTACTTTATTCTAAAAACCCGCTATTATTCCTCTTTTGAGGCTACATATGTCTCAAATCAATTTCATTTCTGTAGAATAACAAAAAGAATGCAACCTTAGGTGACTAATTAGGCCTCTTAACCCATACAGTCTGTGCTCAGACAGACCTGCGGTGCTGTAATGGATTTTAGTGAGGATTGCCTGGGTGCAGCTGAAGATAAAAGCAGGTCATATGCACAACAGGAAAGGCCTAAGATGACCTCATACAGATTTGCTGAGACATGAGAGTGAAGAGCTGAGAGAGCTGAGCTCTCCACCAGTCCTCTCATCAGCTACCCAGCATGTGTGGCCACATCGGGTGACACAGTAGTATAGCTCGTTTGTTCAGACTGAAACTGAATTTTCCCAAGCAGCTATGGGAACTGTAACTACTTCGTTTTTCAAGTCACAGCCTTTTAAATACTAAAAAACCCCGAACAATTTCATTGTAATAATAGTTATACTATATATTAGACTTTCCAAAGATTTACACATAAAATATAGGTAATTTTATAACTACACAGATATTAATTTATTCAAACACTATGTATAAAGAATATTGAAGCTGAGATACAATGAGACTCAGTGTCCCAAAGGAGAGATTGGTAAACCTGCAGCTACCAACATAACCTTAATTCAGGCTTCTTACGCTTCTCTTTATGATACAGTCTTTAACTGAGTCACTGCTGCTTTTACAGCTGTTTTTATGGTACAAAATACTTCAATCAGGTCATCACTGTTTGTTTTAGTTCCACCATGGGCTGCATGTTACTCATTGTATATTATTCAAATGCAAGTTTGGCTACAGAATTTGGGAGTTTCTCCTGGCTTTCCACAGGGATCTCAGTCCCCAGAGAAGAGACTAGATAAGATGAAAATCATACTTCTAGGCTTATTCTCAAAAACCAAACAAAACAAAACAAAAAAAAACCAAAAAAAAAACCTACCAATGCTACCACATTGAGTGGGTAAAGATCATGTTACAAAGATAACCTTAAATTTCAGACCTGGGACTCATTTTTTCAAATGCAAGTGTTGGGTTATAAACAAACTTGGAAGAAAAATAAACATAAAAGTGAAAAAAAGTTTAATCCCCCAAAAGAATATGCAAAACCCACACAATCCTAACTACAGGCATCAATCCCTGCCTCAAAGATACACATACAAATAATGCATATAGATTTACAGCTGTGACTGTGTTTTAAAACTATATATAGACAACCATATAATTTACATTACGAAACTCTCAGATTCTACTGAGGAATAATCTTAGAGGCTTAAATCAATAAACATTATAGCCATTTTTAGGACCTACCAATACTTATTAAACCTCCCAGTGGGAGAGAATATATATTTGTGATGGCTCCTATCAGTCTGTGCACTATTTATGCAGCTAATGGACACTGAAGACTGGCAGAAATTGTAGTCAGCTGAAACAAGTTCTCTTTTTATTATTTGTTGATTACCCTCAACCAATTCTGTGATGCTTTTTTAGCTACTAGACCCAGCTTCTGGACTAGACAGCCTCTGGGCCTAGTGACAGTCTTTTACTTGCTCCCTTGAAGCCACTCCTTGCTTGGGCTACCAGTTACAAGAGGGTTTGTCCCCTTCTTCTCTAAAAGAGTTTGTCCTGCCCACTGTCATGAGACACGTTCTCTTGCATCCTGATATATTGTTCCTGGCATAGAGGCCACATGAAACCAGTGCTTTGGGAGAGATTACTAAAACCTCAAGGACAGATCACTGAATCTGAATTTGTTCTCTGGTTGTTTAGACTTCTTAAGGGACTTTCTGTGATCTAACTGATCCTTGAGTCCTCTTCCAGGTTCTCTCTCTCTAAATGTTTTTATCTGTACAAACATGGGTTTTTCTGTAGAGATACTCACTTGCCATATGCCCTTGATACATGTTGGTATCCACATATACTCAGGCTTATACAATAGGGGCTCCTTAACACACTCAGTCCTTTGAGCTTGGTATTATAAAGACACAACTTACCCCTTTGGACAGATTTACTGATCTCTTACAAGAAAAAAGTCTGACACATACTTGTCATAATTTGCATTTAATATTTTCTATATGGATTTTTCTCTCTAATCCACCAGGCAATGATAGAAATTGTCTCATATTTTTGCAGGAAAGCATTTCAGTAGCCATGTAGAAGATCCTCAGCAGTGCCTGAGGAATTTGGCTCCACAGTGCTCTTCAGTCAAGGGTAATGAATAGCCTGGATCTACTGCAAAGTCAGAGTTTTCAAAAACTATATTAGGATACTGACAGTAACATATTCGTAATGTTTGAAGGCTTCTAAGAGTACTACTACTAGTAGTAATAATAAAGTCTCCAGTGAATGGCTGGGCAACCGCTTTCCTTCAAGAAGTAGAGTCCAAGGGAATAGAGCTCTGCACAGCTCATGGGCTCCTTTTCTCCAAATCCAGTCACTCTGGTCATGAAATAGCTAGAGCTGACTCCAAAGGACAGATAATAGGACAAAAACTGAGCACCATTCATTGCCAGAACCCCGTTACATCACGGTGGCAAATGAAAGAGAAACAAGAAGACCACTTATATTTCCATCAGTAAATGTAAACACAAGGTAAAATATACGTTTAAAATTAATCACTCAGTCATCTCCTGAAAACGCAGGGACTATATTTGTCCCATTGCTGTGTGTTGATGGGGAGGAAGGGGAAAGCATTCTCCCTGCTCTGTGGGTTTGGACTTGGAAATGGAAAGCAGCTTCTATCCTGCTGAGCTCAGCTGCTGCAACAGCAGAAAGTTGTTCTAGACACAGCGTGCACTCATAATTTATTGTTTCTGTCTCCTAAATGCATTACCTGTTGCTCTTTCAGTTCTTTCTTTATAATCCTTTTCAATATTGACCTTTCCTCCAGTGACCATGATCTCGTGTGATCTTTCTCACTTGTGTAGAGTATAAAACATTATTCCATGAAAATGGCAGCATTTATCAGCACTAATTGCCAGGCACCAGAGTAAAGGGAGGGGCAGATGAAGGTTTTTATCATGCTTTTTAAGCAGGAACACAGCAAGATGCAAAACTGAAAAGACAGAAAAACTCTGTTACCCCTAGTATTTCCTGACTTTATAAGCAAAGCCAGAGCTTTGGGGCTGTCAGGTGCAAAAGCTATTAGATGTGACACTTTATTCTTGCCTCTGCCATGCATCCCTAATGGCCTGCACCATCAAGATATTTCTTATTGGCAATATCCAACTCAGTAAACCAGATTTTCAGCTCTTTTTTTTCCTTCACCAAAGCTAGAGGTCTACAATCTAAGGCTAAGATCTGACCAGATTTAGACAAGTATAAACAACAGTTCACACTGCAGAGCAGACTGTTTCCATCAGAAAATCCAAGTAGAAATAAAAGTTCTAGTTTAAACAAGTTCAACTGCTCTTTTTACACCCAGTGTTATTTCTTAATTCTTCCTCCCTTTAATAGAGGCTCGATGGCATCTAGCAGGTAGCTGAGTCTGAACATGTTGTCTTTGATGTGTGTTTACTTGGTGAGGAAGCTGAGTAACTAGGAAAAGCTGTACTTTGCCCACCTACACCAGCACTGTATCTGTCCCAGCATATTTATATATATCTTCTATTACTTTTCTCCCACCATTTCCCAAACAAATACTGCCAAAATAAACAAAAAGCCCTTGTGTTTCTATATTTGTCTGTATTGAACTGTCATTGTCCTCTATTGATTTTAACTAAGTCTGTAAATAGCTAGCAATTGCATTCTTCATTACTTACAGTTTCATCCATTTATAGTATCTTCCATCTGCAAATTTTTGCTTTTCCTTTACTTTCTTTCCTATTTTTTTGTCTTCCCTGAGCCAATTTTCTCCTTATTCTATGAACCCACAGAACTTTGCTGAAACAACGTTCTCAAGTTAAAATATCATCAACAAATTCACACTCAGTATTTGAAGTATTCCTTATGCACCCTTTGCTTACATAAACTGCAGAAAACCTGGAAGAACTTTCTCCAGTTCATATAGAGTATTTGTTATTAAATTGATTACAGTAACAAGCCATATATACTGTTCTTTTACTCAAGCCACAAAGTCATCATGATGTGAGACAGAAATCACAATAATTTGTCTCAAGTACAAAAAAATCCTTGACTCTTACCTTGTGCTGGCTTCTTAGGAGTACTCTGTAGTATTCATCAGATTTTTTTCACCTGTAAAATTTTGCAAGAAGGACAGGATTTTTAAATTTTAGTACTTTTTAAAACAGAAGATGTAGTACTTATTTACAGCTGCACAGATATAAAACACCAAAGTTATTCCTATGCAGCTTTTGCAGGAAGGTGAGAGGATTACAAATTGATCAATGGTATTGCAAAGTATCTTTCTTGACCTACTTTATAAGGAGCTCCCCAATAAGATCAAGAGGCTTAAACTCAGTTAAAAACCCCAACAAATCAGATTCCTCAAAGTGGGAGCTCTGATAATTACTTCATCATTACGAAAAGCAATGATTGAGTTACATTCCCTCACAGACTGTTCTCACCTCTCAACTGTGTCTCAGCTCTAGTGACTGTTGGGATCTAAGAAAGCCTTGCCATGGCTGCAGGTGGCTTCCCCTCCACCACACCTGGGGCCACTCCTGGCTACATAGCACCTGCTCTGCAGCACCACCTCAGCCTTTCCTCAGAGCAGAATAGCAGAATTCCAACCATAAGAGTAAAAGTAAAAATTCTGTCTCTTCAAATGTAGAGCAATAGCTTAATTATTTTGAAACCAAAACATTTACTTTCATTTAATATCAACAGATTTTTTCACTTTCTTTTAGAGAAACCTTGGGTATATTAGAATGCCTTAAAAAGATAAACAATAGTTTTGCCACTTGTAGAAATACTAAAGCATTTCAGACCAAGCAAGGTACAAAATTGTGTACAAGTCTCCTATGTACAGTAGTTTAAATAAGGAATGGGAAGAAAAAGTGGGAAAATTTAACTTCTCAAAATATTCAGTAGAAGCTTCCCTAAGAAATTAGTTGCCAAAACCTGAATTTGTACATTAAAGACTCACTGGAGAAAATCTACAGTATAACAGGTGATCTAGCTATGCAGGATGACTGACCCACTTATTGATTACTTATATGACAAAACAGAAACCTTTGCCCATGCTTTCTCTGGAGGTTGCCTTACCTCTAAGGCTTCTCTGCCTAAGACACACACACACACAAATACTTAAACACCAGGGCTACAGCTAATAAGACTCATGTCCTTCACCTCCTATTTAATCCAGGCTGGCCCTGTAGATGAGCTTTTTTTCTCCCTGCAAAGACTAACACCTGAGCAGTGGCACAGTGCTGAGCACAGCCTTGAGCTATTTTCTAGGGCAGCTAAAATTATTTGAAAATCTTGTGAAGAACAGGAGGAAAGGCATGGGTCTTGTGGGTTTTACAACAAGGAATTTAATATTCAGGAATGGAAAACAATAAAATTTATTTACGTTGCCTTGCTAATAAGATGCAGGTTTGGAAATTGTAGAAAGTTATTTTCTTCAGTAGAATAAGTTCCTTGTGATTATAGAAAGTAGAGAACCAGTAAATAAACCAATGTCTCTGAGTGGATTAATAAAAGTGGAACACAAAACACACCAAACTCATGCCTCAAAAATTATTTTGTTCTCACTATGTGCAAAGCAGGTTAACATGGTTAATCTCTCCCATATATCTTATAAAAGCCATAAATTTTGCCAAGCCTTCTTGAATGCTATCAAACAGTTTTCTGGAAACCAAACAAATCTGTCCAATCAGTATCAAGTAAGCCCTTCAGTTCTCTATCATCAGGGACAAGGAGAGGAGGGTGACTTGGATGCAGGTAAAGTGGGTGCAGAGCCAGCCAGGCTGGGCAGTGTGAGCCTCCCAGAACGTGGAGCCTGGCAAGTGACCCTGGCTCTCCCAAGCTGGTTCTGTGCTTCACCCCATTGCTGGTAGGTCTCCCTGTGCTGGGATGAATAGGGGAATGCGGCTCAGAGATTCTTCTGCAGGAGCTGCTCATGGCCTGGAAGCAAGTCTTATCTATTATTCAGATAATGGGCAGCCTGCTAAAGAGTAGAGCAATCAGAAGAGGATTGGTCCATCAGCACTTTGAATTGGTTTTTCACTGTTGAGCTGCAACAAAAAGTTATTTTTGGAAGCCAGAATTTTACTCCTTACCTTTACTTGAAATGGATTTTCACTGCTGTGCTGTAAAAAAAAAGTTATTTTTGGAAGCCAGAACTTTACTGCTTACCTTTACCTCTTGATTTTATGGACTGTGCAGCACAGTGTTATTTTTTTTGTACTGACCCCAAACTGTCTTCTGTTTGAAAAGGAAAATATTTTTAATAGGTATTTATATAATAGATATATAAAAACAAAATGGCAGTAAACAGATAAATTATAAATGAATTTTAATCATTAATATTCACTCAACTAAATGGATCTTTATCTTGAGAACATCAGTATTTTGTGTTCAGCATGTGTATATGTCAGGTTTTATTTACTTGTATATTTGTGCCTACAGACCCCAGCTGAGTCATGGGGTTTTTATTACCCTAGGGAATGAATAGGCACAGAAAAAGACAGTCTCTCAGGGAGGTTACAATCTGAGAAAACACGTCAAGTGCAGAACAGAGGTGCCTAATGCATTCTCATGTCTTTCCAGCATATGAAGAGTAGCTTGGAATTTAGCTGGAAAGTAGCATGAAGCTTCAAAATGCATCCAGTGTGCCATGGGGAGCATTTCTGCAAGCCAGCTGCCCACAGACACTGGTACCAGCCTGGGTCACAAATGACTACAGATGCATTACATCTCTGCAGATCCACCCCGTGTTCCTTGTACAGGACCTGTTGTAAATGAGACCTGGGTCCCAGATGGCTCTATGGCCACACCAAAGTACAGAGGATGCTGTAATGGTTAAACAGAGACAGACTTTCTCATGGAAGTCATGGTTACTGATGTAATTTAAAATACATCAATAGTTATCCTGCAGGCATTTGGAGAAAGTAAGTAACTCATATGACTTTATTTTCCTGGAATGACCTTTCTCATCCCAAATAAATATGTATCATTTTATATACCCAACAGGTACTATTAATTACATTTATTACATGTAATTCCACTCTAGACTTCACCTTCTGAATAAAATACATATTTTGTTTTCTGAACACTAGTTAACACATTATTGTATTTACATTTAGTTTGGCTGGAATTCTATTAAATGCAACATGAAAATAACATTATGAAGAATCAAGATGTTTTCTTGATAATTTAAACAATCTTTCAATGTAGCTTTGACAAAACTAATAGCAACTCACCTATTCAATAACCTTGAAATTGCAAAAGGATCATAATGGTGGCATTAGCTGAGATATCAATGGTCTCAAGAAGGGCACAGTACAGAAAAAAATAAAATCTAATTACAACTCCAAATCTCTTAATATTTGTTCATTCAAATTCTAGAAGTCCAAAAACTCAAAAGCTGATGCTAGTATCCACATTCAGAGTGCCACCCAAGAGAATAATACTCTTCTCCAGTGCTTCTATTTGCACAGACATTTTGTGACTATAAACCAGTTTTTCACGTCTGTGTTTTTAGCATTACTTTTTAAACACAAAATAGGAAGTAAAAATAACCTTGGCTCCATTATGCAGCAAATGTAGGCAGACCTTTTGCTTCAGCATGATTCTATAACAGAAGCTGTCCACTGGTGTCCCTATACAGCCCTTTTTGCACAATCAGCTTAAATTAGTAAAGACATGATGCATTAAGCCATGCACATTGCACTGTTCAGGCTTGAAAGTGCCTAATGTTGAGTAAAGTTTCCCACCAGCTGTTTTTGTGTTGTTTTGCGCTCTCTTTTGAGCCATTACATAATGTGCTGAGATGAAAAATTGGCATATAGAGGTATAATGGTTTGTTTTCTAGAGAAAAAGCAGTTTATAATTAGATTTCATACTGAAAGAATAAAACATACCTTTAACTCAAAAGGAAAAACAAAGCAGGGGTTGTTATGTTAAATGACATTATAGCACCATTACTTTCAGGAAGAATTCCTATATTGTGAAGACAGATCTTCATCATGTCAGAGTCATAATTAATGATATGTCTAAATCAACATTCTTCTGCCTGAATTATCATAGTCTAAAATCATTATGTACACTGACTTACTGCGACATATGAAAAGGAGGGCAGAAAAAATGATAACTGATGTGTTGCACACCATTTCTGACTTCAGAAATACCCAGTGAATGCTACGAAACGTGTACAATACTGAATCAGATAGATTGAGTGTGAATGAGCACACACACACAAGATTTATTGCAATAACACTATCATTTTGCCCATTACATACTTGTGCACACATAGAACTGCAATCTACTTTGAGATGGAAAAAGGAAGCATAACTATTAGCACACATGGCAAGCGCCCCAGTCATTAGACTCTCACTGAGTTACTACGGAAATGAGGGCTGCAGTACCACCACCTGGTTTTAAAAAGCTTTGCTGCTACTTAGGAATAGAGCTGAATGTCTCCTTCCAGGAGCAAACCTGGGGCTAAGATGGCATCAGTAAGCCTGTTATTCTTCTGGGAAAGATTTAAGTCTTACCTCTCCTTTCCATGAAGTATGTCAATTGGTTTCCTCCTCACTATGCTGGATTCTGTGCATCCTCCTTCTTTCCCTGCAGTGTGAAGGGAAGATCAATATCTGACTTTGATGATTGGACTTAATTATCTTAAAGGTCTTTTCCAACTGTAATGATCCCCTGACTCTATGATTCTGACTTCAGTGTTGCAAAATTCACTGGTGGCCTAACCTTATGTGGTTTGTCATGGTTTAATACCAGCTGGCACACAGGTTCTCACTCATTCCCACCACACCAGGATGGGGGAGAGGATCACAAAAGTAAAAGTGAGAAAACTCAGAGGTAAAGCCACTTCAGTACATAAAACAAAAGTCGTGCATACAAACAAGGCCAAACAGGGCATTCATCTACCACTTCCTGTGGGCAGCCATCCCCAGGACAGTGGGGCCCCATGACACATAACCACGATTTGGGATTACAGACATTGTCCCTCCAAATGTCCCCATCCTTCCTCCTTCTTCTCCCAGCTTTATATGATGAGCATGACACTGGTGTGGGATATTCCTTTGGTCAGTTGGGGTCACCTGTACTGGCTGTGTCTCTTCCCAACTACCTGTGCACGCCCAGTCTCCTTGCTTAGTGAGATGGTGTGAGGAGCAAATAAAACACTGACTCTGTTTGAGTACCCTGCTCAGCAATAATGAAAACGGCCCTGCATTGTCAACACTGTTCCCAGCAAAAATCCAAAACATAGCCCCATGCTAGCTACTGTGAAGAAAACTAACTGCATCCCAGCCATAAACAGCACATAGTAGCAGACTTTCATGTCAGAAAGTTTTGGCTACACATCTCATTCACAACATAAACTGTGCAACTCCCACAGTGGTCCAGCCATAAAAGATGAAAAACAAAATCTTCAGTAGGCATTACTTGAGACTTTCATCAGGAAAACACAGAAGTTTTCAGCCTTTGGTCACTTCAATGGGACATTCACCACCATGTACTTTCATTACTCTAATGTCCATGGAAGACATGTTACATACAGGATGAAAAACCAATCTATCTTTGATAAGAAGTAAGTCCAAAACCATGAACCATTAGTAAGCAGAAAGGCCCAAGAGCGTGAAGCTGCCATGATAAATTAATCTTATCATGTGGCAAGTGAAAAAAACTTATTTTTAAAGCTGCCTAATCTTAGCATATACGTGTTTTGCCTAGATATTATTATAGGCTTACTCTCAGTCTGCTGGTGCACATACATAATGCAGGCTTTTGGGAGAGGGAGAGGTAGAAGACATCCAGAAGTTACAGTGGAGCTTAAGCACAAAGCAAGTTTAATGGGACCCTTGGAAATGGGGCAACACACCAGCAATAGGAAAGATGAACTCACTGCCCATTCACACTCGCTTAAGCATAGATTTAAAAGAGAAACAAAACCAGTGGTTTGATTTCTTTGCCTCCCAGGTAAGGAGTCCAAATTATCTGTGTAGTCTATATTTGTGCATAAGTGGTACTATCTTTCAGTATAGCTAAGTTGTCATTGGTGGGAAACATGCATCCAGAGTCAATGGAGAAACACTACCCAAATAGAGACTATCTGTAACTGCATTTCCAGGGAGTTATAATTGTTTCAAATCTTTTAGCACTGGTAGGGGTGAGAACGCTCAGTCAGGCAGAAGGAGATGACACTGTGTTAAAATAAAGAGGTCAGAAATTCTTCAACATCAGTTTCTATGTTCTCAACACCCTCTTTTCTATTTTTAAGAACCAGCCAGGCAGACACTTTCACTGGTAACACGTCCACACAGGTTTCCTTGGCATTCCTCAAATCCTCACAGTGCTATTATATGTGAATGCTGCAATTTTCCATCAATGGGCAAACTACTCTGTTTCCACTCCCTGTAATTTTACACCCTCAGAGGACACTTTTGTTGACTGACAGACATCTCTTTCTTCTTCCTTTTGCTGCACTGGGATTGGAAGCCTGCACCTCACGAGGGTTAATATAGCTGATTTTCCCACTTACACAATTAAAAAGCAGTCACATGGAAGAACAACTTTATGCAGGGGAGGACAAGCTTAAAAATACAAAATCCCAGGAAAGAGGAAAGTGGAGAAGTACTTCAGCACCTTAGTTTAAATTCAGCCCTGTAAAAGCTCACATGAAATATTCATACTTTAATGTCCACAAAGTAGTTTAATCTGATCTGCAGAATCACAACACTGGCAGTATAATATGTCCCATGGCCATACGAAATGCTGAAGTGAGCAGAATCTGTCCATATTCCTCTGCCAGAAAAATTCTGACCTGCAGGCTCTGGTGCAAAGCATTCACTAAACATCCTGTATAACTATTTAATATATGTGCCCTCTAGAAATGCTGAAGGCTTTTCTCCTTAGGTGTCTGTCTCTGATCCTAGCAACAGACACTGTTTCTTTGTTCAGTGACCTTATGAATAGAGGCATTAGATAAATTGAGCCAGATAAATTGCTAGCAGCATCACAGTCTTTAGTGAAGGCCAGTGATTCTCCAGATTTCATCCTAAACATAATTATGTAGAGAAATCCATCTACAGAAATTATGAGTTCCTCAAAACACTTCATCTGTCATCACTCCATTGAACCAACACTGTTTATTTGCTTTTGAAAGCGACTCTAATTGATTTATCTGGTGCTCGGTGTAACACCATGATAAATAAATTATCACTTAAACACGATGGATTATTAACATTTCCTTTTCTATTTATAATTATGACATATTACTAGGTCTTGCTTCATTTAAAAGCTTTTTCCTCATCCCTGTAATCTAAGGTGCAAAACCTGGATTTGTGCCAGTGAACCCCTTTGTTAATACTGCTGCACTATCAGAGTCCATCTGGAGTTACTGTTCTGCTTGATGTCACATGGCAGATCCTACCTGCATGGAAGATGAAAGGACATTCAAGGCACGCATCTAGGGATGACAGTTTCCTTTGTGATGAACCACAGAGTCACAGCTTGTTAAGAAAGACTGTGACAGTGATAAAAGACAAAGCCATCATTTTATAGCAGAATATGGCCTATCGGTACATGACAAGCCATACTATCTCTGCTCACACATGCTGACATCTCATAATGCATTTTCCCAAGGGCCGGACAGAAATAGTCCCTGAAGACAGCACCACTAGAGAGTAATAGCATCCTGCTTATCTGGGAGCAAATGCATGGAAAAAAACTGAAGTGCACAATGTGTCCCTACTAACAGCACAGATAATGGGAGCTTTCAGTTTAAAGTATTTTCTATTTTCAATAGAGGTTCAATAGCTTTAGAATCAAACAATAAGGACAATTATGTTACCTTCTTTGTCAGCTATTTTTACCCTTTCAACTATTTCTTTTTTCAAATGTTGAGGGTAAATTTACAAAAATCTGCTGGGAGCCCTGTTTTTGTGAGGGCTGTGCATCCATACCATGCGTGGAGTCTTGCCCTGTACTTAACATTCTTCACACTTGACATATTGCCAGACTGTCCAAGTATCACTAGCTGGTGCTCACAGGCTCTCAAGCTGTCCTGCAGGGTGAAAGTCCATGGGAATGTAGGTTATGGCAAGAGGTTAACTGCCAGACACCTCCCAGAGCAGGTGGCATAGGGGGACACGGAGAGGACGCTGTCAGCAGAGGTGGCATGAGGGAACTTGAGACTGGTACTTTGCTGGAGGGAATGGGAAGGCCTGGTGGCTTCCTGGGAAGGAGAAATCATGGAAGGAACATCGAGAAGGAAAAAACTGAGTTTACTGCTGACTACAAACCAGCAGTAAAGTGTAAGGAGAAAGAAAAGACCTTTTGCCTCTAAGGATACTTCTCAGTTAGGTCAAGCTTCTCTGGTTTTAGCCCAAGCCTTTTGATAGTCCCCACACAAAAGCTGTAGTGATATATTGACCTCACTGTTGGAAGAAATTACAATCCACCTGAATCTGTGCAGAAACGAAACCAACTGCTCTAGTGATTCCTATGAAACCTCTGGCTCCATGCACCCCCACAAGGACAGAGCAACTCTCCTGCATGTGCAGTTCACACGGACAGGCAGGGAACAGAAGTGTGACATCATAAAAAAATAAAGAGATGTTCACAGAGATAACCCTGGGTGGCTGCAAAATTAGTGGTGATGCCATGAGGTAAGTGGTGCTCATCAGCAAGAAGCTGTCAGTGCGGTTAATGTGGGTGTTTGGGCTGAGTGCTAATCACATGGGCTAACCTGAGAAGTATGCCTGGTGCTGTTGTACATTTGAGATCCGTTAGCTGCATTGGCTGGGGGTTGTAAGTCTTCAGAAGTGACAGTGAAAACCTGTCTGCCACTCTCCTCTCGAGTTGCATGGTGCACAGATCTCCCTTTCCTTCTGTACGTGCAATCATCCCCCTCACAGAATCTGTCCCCTTAGCACAACCAAGCATTCTGTTTTCACTTGCACTGTAACCCACCCATAAATGCCTGCAAAAGTCACTGGGTAATCACCTGCAAGATCTTCCTCAGGGACACCTATAAAATGTTCACAAAGGTGAAGTGGCCCACGTCTTGACTGTTGCCCACCACAGTGACCAGAATTTATTGTTTGCTTGTACTCTTCCTATCTGTTGACTGAATATCTCTTATCTTCATACATAACTATTAAATTCTTTGGTTTAATTGTAATATAATAAGCAAAATAAATAAAATTAAAATTAACCAATGTATTTAATAGTAAACCTGTTGATGACCATTTGTATTATTATAGTTATCTCAGTGTTTCTGTTTTGTGTCACAGCTTTTGTTATGTAGATTGATTTTTTTTCCCATAGTTAGTTGTTGACATAATTGAATAGACACTCTTTCAAATTTCCCCTCTTCTGGGCTCTGGACTTCAAAATCTATATTGGCACTCAAGTCTCAGTACCTTTTTCTCCATTTCTATATTTACAGTACCTTCCTCACTTATCTGCCTTCAATTCTCATTTTCATGCCTTCCTTTATGGGACTTCTCCGACCTGAAACTTCTCTATCCAGCCTCTGATTTTGTTTTGCAGGAAGGTCTCTCTATTAAACGAAACAGTAAAATTATACTCAAAGACAAAATATTTCAGAATTGAAAAAAAAAAAAAAAGAACAAAAACATTTTAGGCAGTACATGTGATATTTGACCATCACAGAATCATTGAATACCAGGTTGGAAGGGACCTCAAGGATTAACTGGCCCAATCTTTCCTGGCAAAAGCATAATCAGGACAACATGGCCCTGCACTCTGTTCAGCTGAATCTTAAAAGTGTCCAATGTTGGGAAAGGTGTTCAGTGTTGCAAAACAATCTATAGCTGAGTCATACAGAACATGCATACACAACACAATAGATGTGGTACATAGAGTTGTCTTGATAACAGATGAGAAAGATCACATAATACAGTGCTGTTGCAGCTGGAGTCCCACTGTCTGCTACACCTCAGCTGATAAATTCTGTGTCTTAGCTCCATATGAGCTTGGACAGACTGTTTCCAGTTCCAGATATACCACCACTCACAACCAATTTGATGTCTCCAGTCCTTCAATGGTGCAGCACAAACACAGTCATAGTTAGTCTGATGTAGGTCTCCATCCTGTAAAGACTTAGGTTTGTATTTACCTGTATATAAAGGGTATGCAATGTTTTGTGTCTTCTAATTATACTATAGTAATGGCCATGTTTTTGAAAGCTCTTAACCCTGAAGTTGTGTGGTTATGGCACAGTTCCAGTTTTCATTTGAAGGGAAATACTTTAGCCTTTAAAATACAATGTTCGAAAGTGTGAATACATAGAGAAAGAACTCTCCTTTTCTTTTTCATATTTTTTTTCCTGATTTTTCAGACATTCTAATCATTTTTTGATATTCTGTTCTGGATTACTTACAGCTGGAGTTAGCTCCACTAAACCACTTTGTTGACTTGAAGCATACTGAATTTTTAGTTCTAAAACTCACTACAAAGATCACATTTATTCACACATTCTGAGCATAGGCATAAATTGAAAAAGTGTGCCTCAAACAAGAAATGTTATAGCTTCTCTGTTTTCTTCTAGCCAAGCCACTATATGATTTTGAAATTGGAATGAACAAGATGTTCACCTGAAAAAGAACATTATTTTTAGAGATTCATAAAGCACAGCTAGCTTTTTGCTAGAGTTTTTAAGCTTTACACACACCGTGGTTCCAATCTGGATTGTGAGTGCCAAAATGCTACAAAAAACCTATTCCCTCAATACTTTTGGCTTAGTGAGATACAGAAAGTGTTGGAAATTTTGTAAGAGAAAAAGCCATAGTGAGAATTCCCACTCAGATTTTAGATCAAAAGTGCTGATTAAGCACTGGAGATTTTGGGAAGATTTTCTGACAGAGCTGATGTTATACATGAGCTGAATTTTGTAAACTGATTGAATATTGATTCAATCAGTAAATTGATGTGCAATCAATTTTAATGTTCTGGAAAGGCTTCATATGTATTTAGAAAAAGATAGCCTAAAGTCTAAATCTGCCTTTGATAACCATTGCTCTTGGGTAAATATGAAAATGCAGAAAATGTGTATGTTGATGACTGGAACCTGCCATTGCCATAATTCTTAGCTACTCATTTGTATATCTTATTAAGCTCCTACAATTACACAGGAGACTGACAAAAATTTGAGAGGTTTCCCATGCAGGGCAGGAGCTCCAGGGCCTTTCTGGGGCTGTTGAGGAGGCAGAGGCTGCCATGGTGATTGAGTTTCACTCTGTCTGCCATATCATAGGATCTACAGGTCTGACTTTGCCACATGTTCTATGGCAAGGCAAGAAGCAACAACCCATACCACCAGAACGCTTTCTTTAACAGAGTCATGGGATGAAATAAAAGCATGTATAAGAAGCAGTGAAGGATGAGGGTTAGATGTCAAATGACTCTAAAATTTCCCAGTTTTCCATTGTTTGTACCAGTTGTTCTGGGTTCACTGATGAATTGGAGCAGGAGCAATGTTGAATATAACAAAGACTTTCTGCATGCCTCAGGAAAAACCACTGGAATATGTTTGAGATGAGTCATTTCTTTACCTTGTTCATGATTATGTAGGTTTTCTTTCCCAAACACATCTGAATACTCAAAAATGCACACAAGGGTGGTTTTTTTGATGCAGCAGCTCTGATCAGAGTTTGTGAATTTGCAACACACAAGTAAGGCACGCAATGCACAGTGAATATGAGATAACCTCCTCCATGTAAAAGTTTAGGTGTGAACTCACTGATGCTCTTCGGAACTGGAGTAAATTACTTCACACACTGCTAGCTAAGAGAATTTGCAAAAAGAGTTAGTGTGGAGTAGTTTATGAGCTTTAAATTCACATCTCAATTTTTTTCTTTATGGCAACTTTTAATGCAGAGAAGCATTCAGTCATTTTAATTCTGGGAGTCTTAGTTCAAAAAGTGATCAATGTTTAAAAAAAATGCAATGTAGTCTTCTTGTGTTTTCTTCTGCAATGCCACTCCTCCGTACCCTGAATTACACACTTTTCAGTTAGTTCTGATACAAAATAACAGAGAGAAAGGATACATATATTCAGAGATGACAAGATGAGACGTTTCTCTTGCAAATAAATATAGTCCTAACATGGACTGTTGACATATGTTACAGGCAGTTGAAACACAAACAAATTTTAGGGTTAATATACTAATAGTTCTGAAAGTCTTACGTAACTTGTAATTTAGGTCTTGCATCTTGCCTGGCATCTTGCCTGCTTTCAGAGCTTAATAGTTCAAAACCAAGGGAATCTTGCCTCTTGAAAAGCTGGAGCTTTTGAAGCCAGCCCTCCCTGGCACACTGGGAAGAACACCGCAAGGGAAGCCATTCCCACCAAATCCTGCTGTCATTCCAGATGCACAAGGATTTTTAAAAGTCGGAATCTTTCTCAGTGATTTATCCAGACTTGTTTTGACACTCTCCGAGGATTGCAACTGCACAAAATCATCTGCAGAGAAACAGACTTTTAGCCATACTTTTAATTGTTTTGTTCAAATTCACACTTCATTTAAAGTGCTCATGGATATGGAATGCTAATGAACTTGCCAACCTTTTTGAAATGGAATGTGCTGAATCATGGGAAAAGTGAGGATTCTTACTTAGAGAAGGTGTCCTGGGCTAGAAAGCTCAAGGAATATTAAACTGGGTAAAGCAAGACTCTCAGAATCCTCAATAGATCAGCAAGAAGAAAGTTTCATCACTTTCCGCCAGGTCCCGATATAAAGCATTTTATCCAGAATTCTAGGCTTTTCACCCAGCAATGATCTACCTGTAAAAAACTAATTTCTATAGACACAGACTCTAGTCAAAGGTAAAAGATCAGTAAACTGGATAGAGTTCAGTGACTCTAAGCAGAAAATAAGAAACAAAAACCACTAAAAAATATTACCTTGGATTTACTTCTTTCAATTGCAATGCTTTATTTGACTACCCTAGGTATGAATTCTTTTAAATATGGTCATATACAGCATAATTTGAGGTGTTTAACTGAATATTGATCAACTGGCATTGTTTTTAAAAAACATTCTTTGCAAGTTCATCTTTGTTATTTGATACCTGATTTTCCAAAGTGCTGAGCACCTGCAGCTCCCAGTGGCTTCACTTGCAGTAACTGCAGTTACCCAAGAAACCAGGTCAGAGCATGCTTGTACTCACATGCAAGGCCACAGCTTTCAGTGGAAAACTGTGCATTTTGAAGACTAGGGCATTTTTTATTTTGCTACACCTTCTGCTAAGAAGTGTCTATTTGCCCACAGCAGATGCTGGAGTCCTGCTCCTTTGAAGCTGCCAACATCCTAGATCTGTTCCTAAGCTCATATAGTTAGAAAGCAAGGGTTGTCATGCTGGAAAGTACCTTAAAAATAGGGGTCTGGTGCAGGGCTCAGATGCAGCTTCCCATTTATTCTCTTCTGTAAGCCAATGGCAAATAAAAAATAATTATGAACCAATGCTTGTTTCTGCCCTGTTCTGGCTTCTGGCCAGATGGACTGTCTGAGAAGGTGTAATACAAACAGCTGCTGCCTTCTAAGGGTACTTTCAGAATTGAAAAGGTGAATACCAGATGTGTTCAGCTAGGTAAAAGAATTAGGACTCTGAAAAGTACGATTTCTTAGAGCTGTCTACAAGGTGACGCAACTTTTCACCTCTCTATATGAAGAGACACCTTCTAAAAATCCATACTTGTGATACATAATCTGAGGCACTTGGACAAATCATGGTACCACAGAGAGGTCCTTGTTTCAGTGACTCTGGAGAGCACAACTGGAGATTAGGAAAATAATTATACACTGTAAAAAGAGTGTATATGGCATTAATCTAGATTATAAAAAGCTAACTACATCTGGGGCTAAAAAATGGTGTTATCCCAAATTCTCATTAATAGCATCCAATTACTGTCTGTGGTTATGTAACTGTTCATCTCACTATGTGGCCACTTACAGCCGAAGTCTGTTACTGCTCAGCATAAATTGTGCAGAGCACACTGTGCAAAGACACTAATGGCATTTACTTTGCATTTTGCAGTACAAGGATAAACAAACATATTCTGGAGCAAAACTGCAAGTTAGGGGGAGAGGTTATGCTCAGCAAATTTTTTTTATTGTTATGTGTTTTAAAATTAGTTCAGTTGGGGATTTTTAAAGGATTTTGTTTGGTTGGTTTGGACATTTCTATTTTTATTTTTTTGGTAGCAAAAATATATGATTGTTATGGGATACAAATGAAAGTAAATGTTTTCTATTTTAAATATGTAGTAAAAAAGAGTACACTATCACATAAAACATACCATTAATTTTAGAGGTTCTTTTTTCTCCTGAATGCTATACAAATATTTCAGATCTCAAAGTGCCCATCATTAGAATATGGGAACTTTTACTGAGAAGTCTTTGTGTGGGCACTGAGCAAACAAAATGTCAATGAGCCTCTACTGATAAGAACCAGCAGAGACAAAGTAGGTGGAAAGATCTCTGAGTCAGTAAATACTGCAAACGACAATCATAGCAGGTCAGGCAATTACCAGAAGAAGAGAAAAATACTGATAAGTCCAGCAAATAAAATGTGATCCCTCATAAGCCACGAACATGAGAGAGAATGACAGCAGACTAAAGCTGGGGTTCACAGGACGTTAGTCTCACTGAATGGAGGGCTGAATATTGCTGTTGCATCAAATCCAACAAAGCCTGTTTGTACAGCAAATTACTTATTTCCTTTGTAGAAAAGAAAACAGTGTTTGAGTAGTAAAGCTACTGTGAGAATGAAAAAAAAGCAAAATCAATGAGCCAACACTTGAGGGAACAGTTGCAAACTGAAACAATAAACAAAAGAGTTATGAAAGACAAAAGCCATAGACTGAAGCAGCAGGAGAAAAAATAATAGGCTGTAATGATTTCTGAGAAGATGGGTTTTTGTTTTCTTTATGGTTAATGGCAAGAATTCATTGACCTCTGCTGGAGCAGGATCAGGTTTCTTAAGATGGAAACAAAAACGGCTGAAAAAGGAGAAAAAGCAAAATCAGTAGTGCAAGGATTCAGTGGGGGGAAAAAAATAATTAAATAAATACTAATTATTCCCTCCTAGTTTCTGCATATGTTGGAATGGAGAGTTCAATTTGTTGCTATCTGCTGAAAAATAATAATTTAACAAGCAGTCACCACAGGTTTTTCTGTCATAAAGAACAAAACATCAAACAACTCATTCTCACAATAATGACATTTCTTAATCCTCAACATGCTACCTGTGGTCTGAAAGTAGACAGCTCATCCTCAGCTCCTTTGGAAGTGTTTGTAAAACATCCTTCCCAGAGAGTAGTACATAAAGGTAATGCTAAAGAAACAGACATTATAATACAGTGGTGGTATCTGCTGGTATTGAGCTTAACTTCTGAAAAGGAAAAAAAAAAATGACTTCTGCTTTATATAAATGAGTATATATATGATGAGTAACAATACACAGATAGTCAAACTATTATTTCTGGAAACAACCCAGACTCTATTTTATTCAAAATATTTGTTTGACTAGCCCTGACAAAGTAATAACACGGTTTTCTGGGATAAAAGCATTATTCTAAAATCAGAATTAAGCCTTATAAATTAGGTAATATTCTGCTTTACCCAGTAGATCCCCAATGCATAAGTTTAATCTTTTTCATCATATATTCAATACATGTCTTTTGAAACATATTATTAGGACTCTGAACTATGGTATAGATTATAGATTATAAGTCGTATTAACTATGTATTTGCAAACAACACCTTTTATCAACATTGATTATTTTCTTCATAAAATTTCAAAATCAACAGAGATTTTGAGTGAGACAGTAGATTTCATATATTTAAATTTATAATGTATTTATATTTAAGTATTAGAAAGATCTTTAAAGACTGGTTTGCATTAAAGGATTTTCATAAATCAAAGTCATAAGTGAGAGGTAGCAATATGAGCATATGCATCAGAGTAGTCTAAGAGGTTAGCCAGAAAGACAATACATTTATTAATAAAACAATTATGATTAAACTTAAAAATTACAAGTTCATAGTTTCAAGAAACACAGTTTCAAGTATATATATACACATATAAGAAAAGGGAAAAATCTGTGAAGACAGACATTTGTGACAAAACTGTGTAACAACTCCAAGATAAATATTCACTATAATATAGACATAAAATAAACAGGTACATGTTGCTCAGTTTCTCAAGCAATTTTAAAACTCAATGCCAGATAGATGTACAGAGGCAAGAAATGCCACAGAAACAAATATATGGCATGATGAAACATCTAAAAAAGAATTAACCAATGTATAATGCTTACTGGAATGTTCAGGGAAAAAAATTAAATCCAGAGTAGAGCTTAAAAAGAAGGGAAAGAGAGTGTTTCTCATAGGAATTTCCCCCAGCCTTACAGGTACTTTCTTAAGATCCGAGCTATTTCCAGAGGAGAAGTAAAATAAGTATGAGTAAGGAGGCAGACTTAACTTGAGTACAGAGACTAACCCTGTGGACATCAAATACACATTTTGCGTACCTGAAACTAATAATGGACCCAAATTCACATATTGTTTCCCTTGGCTTCTGCACATTAACCAATGTATAATGCTAACTGGAATGTTCAGGGAAAAAAATTAAATCCAGAGTAGAGCTTGTAGGTGCTCCATTTGAACACTGCAGGCTACAGCATGGCAGAGTCTCCTTGGCCAATGACCCTGGTGCTCCCTGCTATGGGCTGGCATGGGGGCAACCAAAGATAAAAAGATACAATACCAAAATGCAAGGAACTGCATTCTTACAAAAAATGCAGTTGATAGCTGGAATAGTGGTGAAAGCACTTTCCTTTCAGACAGGATCTGTGTGTCTGATGCTTTCTGAGGAAGAAACTAAACTTGGATCTAATTGTGAGCTGGTGATCTCTAGAATTTGATAGAAAAGGTGAAGACCATTGTCTTCTCCTTTAAGTTAGAGCAAGTAAGATTGGAGAAAGGCAGCCTGTTTCTGTAGATGTGCTCTTGGCACACTGCAAAGAAACCTCTCAAGTTAAGTCTAGGAGTACATTCAAGCAAAGGTATTTCTACTTCTGGGGCCCAGTCATATTTATAAGGAAAATAAATAATAAGACGACTACATAGACATCATCCAGTCTGAACATCTACAGAAGCACAAACCTAGATGCTTAGGGGTTTTCAGATGGAACAGGGAGTTCCTTATTGAATTTAGGTTCCACAAGGGTTAAATAGTGGCTGAATGGATTTAGATGATTTGTATCTACTCAGCTGTTGTCTGAGGTGCCTAAATCCTTTCCTGGATCTGGTCCAGGAGAGAACAGAGCGTTGTGCTGTTAAGTGCTCTGCTTTTACAGAAAATCAATGCCTAACTCCCATATTTTCATTTAGAAGATCCTCCCTCAGTGTTTGTATATCTTGCCATTATACAACTAATTGGACACATTCTAAATGCTTAAAGATATTGAAGGGCTTTAACAAGGAGGAAAATGCAATTATTTAGTCTAGTACAAGAGTATGTAAATAAGAAGAAAATTATGTGTATAGGAATTATTGAGAAATAACTGTATTCAAATGAGGAACAGTCTTCTTACTAAAATGACAGAAACTTATCATTTCTACTATTTAAAAAATAATAAACTTCTCACTGATAAGTAGAAGGAACATAGTATTGCTGGGTGGCCAATGTGTGTCATCTCTTTCTCTAATTGATGTGACTTTATGTAATCAGCTCTCTTTTTCATTTTGAATATGTGATTTTGGAGCAATTAGCAATTATCAGAAAAACCTGTGGGAACACGACCTTGCATAGGGCTGCTGTTTGCACACCAAGAAACTTCTGAATTATCAGGTTTTACTGGTTTGATCCAGGATGGTAAATCCCAGCCTGAGACCTTCTGAAGATATTTTCCTCAGAAGTAAATAAAATAATGAACACAGAACAAAGTAAGGTAACAGCTTTTTGTAAAGTAGTGATAAAGGCTACTAGACAATCAATAGCACAGATGCTTTAAAAGGGAACATCCATTATCCTGTCTGTAAGATTCAAGAGAGAGGAAATGTGGAGCTCCAGTGTTCTTCGGAAATATTTCACCATATTTTGGGAAGGTTTTACAGTACTGCGGGTTGACCAGCAAGCACTAAACTGATCTTTGCTTGGAAGTTCAAGGTCAATGATGCACTTCATGAAAAGCAAATCACCAAGGTCTGGTCCACTGTGGAATCTCATTTTCTTTATTTCTCTCTAAGGAAGGAGCAGAAGGGCTTCTGGACTGGAGATTCTGACTCCAGAGAAGAATGTGACAATTAAATGGAGAATGGATTCAGAGCAGACTCAGGGAGAAGGACTTGGGAGTGTTAGTGGACAAGAAGCTCAACACATCTTAGCAATGTGCACTCACAGCCCAGAAAGCCATGGGCTGCGTCTAAAGGAGTGTGAGCAGAAGGTCAAGGGAGGTGATTCTGCCCCTCTACTCTGCTCTCATGAGACTCCACCTGGAGTGCTGTGTCCTGCTCTGCAGTCCCCAAAATAGGAACATATATCTGTTGGACTGAGATCACAGGAGGCCATGAAGGTGAGCAAGGTGCTGGGGCACCTCTTCAGACAGTCTGAGACAGCTGGAGCTGCTCAGTCTGGAGAAGAGAAGGCCCTGAGGAGACCTTAGAGCACCTTCCAGTACCTAAAGGAGGGCTGCAAGAAATCTGGAGAGGGACTGTTGTCAAAGGTATGTGTTGATAGAATAAGGGAGAATAAGTTTAAGGAGAGTAGGTTTAGATTAGATATTAGGAAGACATTCCTTAGTCAGAGTGTGGTAAGGCACTAGAACAGGTTGCCCACAGAAGTCATGAATGCCCCATCCCTGTAAGTGTTCAAGGCCAGGTTGAATGGTGCTCTCAGTAACCTGGCCTAGCATAAGCTGTCCCTGTCCATAGAGGGGGGGGTTAGAACTAGGTGATTTTTAAGATCCCTGTGGTGATGCAACCCCCATTTTACGCATTTTACATATCTTTAAATTTTTTATTTATTAAAGCCTTATCTTTTTACTGAAATACATGTATTTGCATTAAATAAAAAATAAAAATGTGAAATCTATATTGATAAAATGTAAAATGGAAAGAAAAATAAGAAATGGGTCAATTTTGAGCTCTATTAAATGGAATGAGCTTTAAAATGTCGGAACACCAGATGCATTTTGACAGGTAAATGTAGTTAACCATATCAATAGTGAAAAGTTCATTGTATAGACTTCCAAATGGATTAACAAATAAAAGAAACATAAACCTATTTTTCTCTTAATTTCTCCTTTTTTTTTTTTTTAAGCCAAACTTACCTCTTCTTGCATCATGACTTGGTAGTTTTGAATGCTTCAAGATGGGCAAGATGTAATCAGTTTGCATTTAAGATGTAAAGTTCACTATGTCTCTGATAATAAATTATTTAAATGAAAATTACTTCCCATTTCAGGAGATCTTAGGAACCTGGTGAATACAAGCCTACACAGCAGCATTTTAAAGTCTGTATTCTTACCACAGCAAAGGCTTTAAGAAACATAGAATAAAAATAGTAAAAATTGTTGATTCTCTGTCCTTGTACACATTATATTAATCATTTACTAAGCAGTATAAAGGATTATATTTTCTTTGTAGAGCCCACTAAAGGACATAAGAATCACTTCCTGAAGGTGATACACATTCATTTTCAGACAGGCATTTATTTCCCTTGAAAGATACTGTATTAATTTCCAAGTAATTACCAAGCTTTTAGGGAAAATAGTATTCAAATAATCTCCAGGGTTTGCACAGCCTTTTAAACAAGGATATCTGAATGCCCTCTTATTTTTTAAATACATCTATTTTACTCATAGGAAATAGAGATTCACAGAAACATAACTGGCCTTTGGCTTTGCCGGCTGTGGACTGCAGAGTGCACATCTGTCAAATCCCAAGCCAACACCCCACAGAGCTGCAATACAAGTGGGAGGGTGCACAGCAGCACAGTCACTCCCCCCACATTCTACACCATGTGCTCTATTGGAAAATTGTAGGTGTGATAGCTGCGTCTTTTTCACCCATGTCATGCCATCTTCTTCTAAAAGCAGTGGTTATCCTAAGCAGTTAGGTTATCCTAAGCATTTGACACAAAAGTGACCGCTAGATCATACAGCAAATACACGAGTTATGTATAAAGGAAAGAAAACAGCTGTGTCTTCATCACATTTCTTTTTCAGTAGTTATAAGAGGAGGACTGAGATCCATCCCTACAGTGTTGTTTTCTGCTCTGCCATGACTTCAAGAAATAAAGATTTCCCAACAAAATATTAGATGCCTGATAACTTTACATTGTCCATCCTTCATTCTTAAAACACAATGAAATAGAGCAAGCTGGTTACAAGGCACCAGAGCATCTATGGCTGGAGCACCTCTGCTCAAGTGCTTCTGTGCTCAGAAACCCAGGGCAGTTGGAGTTAGAAAACACCCACGGCACCGAGAACACAAACTTCTGCCTGGAGAACAATCTATGTCTTCAGGAAGACTGCTGTCATCATAAACACATGACATGTTCATGCTTCTTTATTGCTGAATACATGTGATTCCTATTCAGTTTAGAATATATTACATAAATTTACATGAACTTCAACAAATTTTATGGCTTTGTGTTTACTGTAGTATCACACGTCTCATGACACATATAAGATTCTGCCTAAAATATACGTTATCTGAACTATTGCACTATGAAGAAAGAGTTGAGTCACGGACTTTTTTGGATTAGAAACCAAGTATCTTGGGGTTTGTACCCATATACATGTTTTGGGGTTTTTTTCAAGCCTACAAGTAGTTAATTCTATGTTAGTGATAACCAAGACCATTGAATGATTATTCATTATCTGTCAGAACTAGTCAAATAAAAATGGCCATTAATATAATCAGTAAATTATTAATTATATCCCATATCAATCACTGAGCAAACTATTCATCATTTGCCCTTGTTCCATAAATTTTCTGTACATAATAGTCATCAAACTAAAAAAGAATCAAGATATTTTTCTAACAATCTCAACTAAATTATCCATAAATATTTGCTTAATTAACCGGCTCTATTACCTGTCATATCTCCAAGCAGATGTTAAGCATTCCCCTGTCTCCTTTTCTAAGCAAATTAATATCTAGTTTATCTAGTTACATTTTTTTTCTGTATGCCAGTTACATGATTTTAATCTCACTTTCTTACCTGAGGTCAGATAGCAGCTCATAGCAGCTGACCTCCAGTTACATTTCTTTTTTATCACCCAAATAAACTTTCTCCAGTCATGAACAAAGAATATCTTTTGTTCTTTCCTTAGTTATCATCCAGCTTCATTCAGATTAAAAATAGTGCTTGTATTCTTACCTCACAAGGCAAATAAAAGCTGGAAATGTATGCTATTTGCTTTCTGTCTGATGGGTTATTAATTTTCTCTACTCAAAGGGGTTTGTAAGGAGTATTATGGGTATCCTATATGCAGATCTTTAAAGAGAACATCCTAAAATGTGTTTTCAAGTCTAAGACAATTGGGGCTGGGTCGAGTTAGCTCAGAATATTCTGTGCTGTATTTCCAACTGCTAACCCCGGCAGCACCTCTTTGCCCTCATGGAATGATAAAGGCAGAAAGACTCCACCCTTTCTCTTAAATATATGGGTATTTTTATTCCTTCAAAATGAATACGAAACCTTCTTTTTTTGAGGAATTGGGAGAAGAAACAAGCATTTCTAATTCCAGCACTTACCCCAAGCAGCTACAGCAGCTCAGGGGCTCAGGGACACAGGAGGACAGGTGATGACATATTTCTTGTTCTTGAAACACAGCAGAGAGGACCCTCCATTAGGCTGGTAATAGCAGGGTTCCCCCAGTGCCTTAGTCACATTTCTTAATTAGCAGCATCAGTTTAAGTGTACATAACTTGGAATTCCTGATAACAGAAAGTTTTGTCCTCCATCTCTTTTTCTAGGTTGACTTCAACCTGAACTGTGAGTACATGAACACTTGTTCTGGCATACGGGAGTAGGCGGCACAGGAGCAAAACAAGATGACAGAGATGGGAAAGGATGGATTTTTTGGAAGCATATATAATTAGTGCCAGCTTCTGGAGCTGTGATGTTAAAGTCAGAACCCCTGGAATCATCTCTTAGAGCTACTATGTAAAAGGTCAAAAAACTCAGTAACTAGGCTTTGTTTAGCTATCACGAGAAAGAAATATTTATGTTGATTTATGAAGGATGAGACACTTAAATACTGTCATATAGTTCCAAAATCTGATGACCATGCAAAAACTCTAAAATTGATTTGCCTTAACCTGAAACTGGATAATGCAAAGACACTGTTGTAAAGATCTGACTGAAATCACTTATCATAGAATCATATCATCATTGTTGAAAAAAACCTCTAAGATCCAACAACCCTGAAACTGTTATGTTTCAGTGTCAATACAGAGTCATAGACTTCTACCTCCTGGTGCTTTATGGAGGGGGGTGTACATCTACGTATCTGAGGCCTTTTTTGGTGTCCTTCTAGAGGTCAACATCAGCTTTCATGCAGTCACATTTCCAAAGTTTTATTTTTCAATAAAAATTAAAGAAATGGGCCAGGCATCTGAACAACACAAACTGGCACAGCCCTGCTGAAATCAGCACATCTGTGATCTTTTATTCCAGACAAGGATGCACTTTATAAAATTTTTCTTTAAATATATTGTGACATTTAGGGATTTAACTTAGAAAGAAATAGATTTTCTGTCAAATTGGGTGGCCATAGAAGAGAAGAAAGCATGAATAATGCTTATAATCCCTTTTTATCCCTAATCAGTCACAGTTTTCAATTGATGTTACATTCTTGGATATCTCAGCAATATCTGACACCACTGAATAACACTGAATTGCTTAGAACTTATCCCAGACTGATAAAAGAAGTTGCTTAATTTGTTTACTTGGCCATGAACATGATGTTCCTTCTGGCAATTTTTACTCTTTTTTCCCCCTGTATTCTTTTCATGTATCTAGGGAATTACCATTTTTTCTATTGTTTTCCAGTGTTTCTATGCTTCCTGTGTGAAATACTCTAATTGCACAGCTTGGTTTTTCACTTATTCTATCGTCCCATTTATGATCAAAGTCAAAGTCTATTTATTTTGCCTATATTTTTAATCTAATGCTAGCTAATATTTAACTGTACAGGTCAGGTAAAACTTTCCTGTTTAAGGTTGGGTTGCTATGACAAAGTTCAGATGATAATTAGGGAATATGCATTTATAAGTGGTGTCACATTTATAATATGCTTTGCTCTTTACCATACTATTTTCATAGTGGTTAGCATGATTTAGCTGCTGGCTCCTTGTGACCTCTGAGTGTTCTGAGTATTTGATCCATTTCTTTAAGAATAAAATGTGATTAATGCCACAGAATAGCACTTCCATAGGCTCAAATGTACTCTTTACATAGCAATGTGCAACAATATTTACAAATTATTTTCAAGCTCTAACCTATTTAAATACTGAATGGTTTGTCTATTCAGAAATAAATTTTTTAAATGGATGAGAAAATATGTTCTCATCTGCTCTATGATAATGTGAATCAAGAACCAAGGTAGTACTGGCATAAAGAAAAAAATCTGGGTCATACATAAATATATGGCAACAAGTATCTGAAAAATTTAATTTATGCTCATACAAATAAATGGTAGAAATAACCTGGCTATGCCTATCAGCTTGCTGTTTTTTTAATTTGACAATTTACATAATAAGAATAATGACATGAAATCTAAAATGTGCACCCTACAGAGTAGTGCCCTTTCTCTTGCTGCCATTTCAGAGAATCATAGAATATCATGAGTTGGAAGGGACCCAAAAAGACCATAAGCTCAAAGAATCCCACTCCTGGCCCTGCACAGGACAGCTCCAAGAATCAGACCATGTGCCCAAGAACATTGTCTAAACACTTCATGACCTCTATCAGGCTTGGTGCTGTGACAACTTCCATGGGGAACCTTTCCAGCCCTCAACCACCCTCTGGGTGAAGAACCTGAGTCTGTTCACAAAAAAGACATCAGAAACAGCAGGACTAGGGCAGTGATTATCTGTACTCAGAAATGGTGAGGCCACACCTCAAATCCTCTGTTCATTTTTGGGTCTCCTCTTCAAAAAGGACATTGAGGTGCTGGCGTGTGTCCAGAGAAAGGCAAAAAAAAGCCGGGGAGGCACTAACCTCATGAGGAGCAGCTGAGAGAACTGGAGATGTTTAGCCTGGAGTAAAAAGAGGTTTGGAGGTCCTCATCTATCTCTGCAACTACCTGAAAGGAGGTTGCAGCCAAGTGGGGGTTGGCCTCTTCTTCCTGGTAACAAGTAATAGGGCAAGAGGAAATGGACACAAGTTGCTCCAGAAGAGGTTAAGGTTGGATATTGGGAAAAATTTCACTATAGGTCTGTCAGACATTGGGAGAGGCTGCCCAAGGAAGTAGTCAAGTTGCCATCCCTGGTATTTAAGGGATATGCAGAAGTGGCACTTAGGGACAGGATTTAGTGGTGGACTTGGCAGGTTAACAATTAGACTGTATGATCTTAAAGGCTTTTTCCAACTGAAATGATTCTATGGTTTTAAGAGCTATATAAAAGTCAAACTCTTCAGATTTGATATTTATTCATTCCTGCTTACTTCTAATGCCCTTGGTTGGTGACTGACTGTACTAGTAATAGTCTTGTTTTAAAGTTCAGGTCCCATGCACTTCATTACAAAGTGTTAAATTATCACTACTTGGTTTCTTTTTAGATTCCTGTGTACATGCCATTTAAGAATGCAAATACCCAGCAGACATGATGTAAACATGCAAGGATTTTAGTCAACACACTGTTTGGGATTCCTCTCACATTAGCAAGGATAGCACAGCCAACTACCAGCTCCAAGTGCTTAGATCTTTTAAAATCTATGACACGTGCAACAAACCTATGTTTCTCTTTAAATAAATATTTTCTATTAGAGCTTTCTTACCCAGACTTGCATAGCACATTTCCCTGGGTCATTTTCCATTTTACACCAAATAGATTATAGACACAGCATAGCAATCTGACAGCAGCTTTTCCCTCCATCAATAGCTTTTCTATTTAGAGATGAGGATTCAAAATCAGTATTGAAGGTACATGCTCTCTCTTCTCAGGGTAGCCAGTGTACCTGGACATAACTCACCATCTTTGTTAGTTTAGTAAGGCTGAGTTTAAAATTCAAGGAAAAACTGGCATTAAGTCTTTTTAGTTAAATGTCTAGTGCTCTTCAGGCAAGTCCATATCTGCACTTAAAACCAGCTCTACTCTCTGACCATAGTACTTGTCTACAGGAATGCTGTTGGCATCAGCACTGTGGGTTTAACAGGTACCCAAGGAGGGTCAACCCCACTGTACCTTGAAAACACAAAGATCTTCCATGGCATTGCAGAGCTCGAATCATCTAAACTCTAACAAAAGTAGACTGAAAAAGAAAGACTCAAATAAAGCTGCTGCCTCCATTGAGCTTGCTTGAGCTCTAGATATCCCTGGAAGGCAAAGCTGATATTCTTGCTATCACACTTCTTTTGCCTCTCTTCTCTTTCCCACTTTCTTATTCTTCCACTTTGTCCTTGAGTTTTCTGTAGAGAAAAACAGAGCTCAGCTAAACTGGCTAACAGGTATAGGGACATAGATAACAGTGTGACAGTAAATTAGTAAAGCATGAGTTAGTATCAAAACCAGCAATTGAATGAAACCTTCTCTCCTTATAAGAAACTAAATTTTCATCCAAATGAATTAACGAAGGAGTATATCCTAACAATCACAACTGACTTATGCTGTTGTTACTATCATAATTTTTTAAAATTCCCATTTCTTCACCACTTCTCAGTATGAGAGTAGAGAAACCTGCTTCAGTTATTAACTCGTTATATGGAGACTTACCATAAAATACTACAAAGTACAATTACTATCATAAAATACACTGGAGTGCAATTTAATTTCTCTGGTAGAACTTCACATTCAGCTTTCTGAAATTCTTGACTGATTGATTTAAACAATGTAGCCTTCACATTATTTTAAGGGATTAAGCTCAGATGAATAGCCTGGCTGAGCCATGACCTGTGACCTTCAGTACCTGCCATGGGCCTTCATGGATGACTTCTGATGAGCACAGCCCAGAGCAAACACACTCTCGTAGATTACATATTCCTGTGATCATAATCATAGGTACACTGTCATTCAAGGGTCAATTACTGTGGAACTTGCACGTTTTTTGCTTTTATAATATAGTTAGCTTGGAAGCAAATACAAGTATAATAGTGACATGGTGATCACAGGAACACTGACAATCCATGTGATTATATGTCCAAAAAATACCATCCTTGAGGTGGACATCGGTATCTAATTATAAGGTTCAATGTTCGGGCTATGAAGATAGAGGACCAGCCCTGCTCTTAATAACTTACTTATTTGATTCAATTAATTGCAAAAGAAAATATCATAATACCAGCTAGTGGAACTCATAGCTAATTTTGAAGAAAAAAAAAATTAATCCAACCAGAACTTTCAAGTCTTATTAGGGATTTTCATCAGCCATTACTGAGTTAGTTTACTTTTTCCTCCACCTCATTTTAAAGAGAGAAGTAGAATTCCCTTGGAAATTTTAGTTTTAAAGATAGAAATAGAATTCAAATGGATTTTATTTCATTTGCTCAACGCCTAACAGGCATTTAAATGTGGCTATCAAGATCCTTGGTAAAACTGGCTGGAGCTTTACTAATAAAACACAAAGCTTTTAGAAACTGGGCTGGATATCAGAAATCTCACTTTGTGTAAACTCAAATGCCTAATTACAGCTGTAGACTAAAAGAAAACAATTTTGGTTTTGTTTTGTTTGGTTTGGTTTTTTTTATTAACTTGAGTATGTATAAAGCAGTTTATCTCTAAACCTTTGGCAACTTTTTATTTCACTAGAGGATCAGGAAACTACTGTTCCCCTTTTATGACCCTAATTCAGTACCATACGGCAGTACTGACTTCAGTGGAATTACTCTTAATTCGCAGTACTCTCTGGAGACGAAGTTTATAATCAGATCCCTAAAAAGTTATTAGAACTGAGAGAGCAATATTAGTTTTAAAGTAGCTGATGTGCTGTATTGAAATGTTTTAGTGGCAGTAGGTTGCACGGAAATCTATTGTGATGCGCTGCCTATGTTTTAGGCATTATTCTGCTTAAAATGCATGTTTGCTGAGGATTTGTTACTAGGGAAGTATAAGTTACAAATATATATTTTTATATATATAAATATATACATAAATCATATATATTAATACATATATAAAAGCAGAACAGTGTTTAATAAAAAGAATAAGAGAAAAATGACATCAAAAATTCATGCAAAGACCCCCCATCTAAAAAGAAACACAGTCTGGAAAAGGTCACATGAACACAAGCTAGACCAAAAGTGCAATGGTGCTTGTTAGAGTCTGACTGATGTATCAAACCCATGGCAAAGGGAAAGAAGAGAGGTGCTCTTCCACAGGAAGTTAAGATTTCTGGAGAGATTTGTAATAGGTTAAGATCCCCTAAAAAAAAGACATCTTTCCTCTTCTTTTATAAAACTTCAAGCCCTATAATTTTGTTTTGTTTTACTGAATCAGTCTCACAATAATTTGTCTAATAGAAACAAAGGGGAAAATATCATCATTAAAGACTGAATTCCTTGATACCTTTCAAAAATTTCCTATTATTTTGGAATATCCAAAATATACATATCTGAATCCCAGCTATTGGATCAGACAGGAACTATATAGAGACATTATATAGCATAGAGAGCAAAAACAAAGGTAAAATAAATTGTCTCATAAGTGTTAAAGATAGCAGATGTTAAAAATGTATTTCAATCAGTAGACACAGAAGTGATAGACAATTTATTACTTATCCAGAAATAGAAAAGTTTTAATACTAAATAAGGTGCAAAATATAATTATTGACAAAGCTGATTATATATAATGCTATGCATTTTTAATTCTATGTACTTTTAGGCAAAAAAACAATGATTATTTTCTCCCCTAGTCCAAATTCTTTTGCTTTCATGTTCTTTTGGTTTGAACCAGGTGTGCTGTTTGGAAGTGATTGTCACATATTACTATAATGCTCCCATCCTTCCTGAGGTATTTTGACATAGGAAAAGCAGATGGCATTATAGCCAGGGCTCCACTACCAGATTACCCTGTGCTGTTATCTGTCTCAAGTGTGAGATCTTATGGAAGGATTTCAATGCTCTGTAGTTTTGAAGACCCACAGCTGTCCATGTTCTTGTGGGTTAAAAATATACATGTAATGTTTTCGGCTAATCAAGCATGTTCTATTGACTGGTGTTGATCAGCTTGACTGAAATTCACCCAAGAATGTGTTCAAGCAGCAGATGTAATTCTATTGACATAAAACAGAATATTGGTAATTCCTGTCTTTCTTTTTCTTCTCCTTTTTCACTTTCAGGAATTCCTTCCGGCAGTAAAATGTTCACTAGAACATCAACAGGAGAGACTATAACATGCAAAACACAGTGCTGAGGTTATTCAGGTCTGAAGCAAGTGGCACAAATGAGACACTTGTACCAGAGGCTTCTGGATGACAGAACCTGGATGCCAAGTTAGTTTATGAGAACTGAGATGAGTAAATTGTTCTATTGTGACTACTCAGTCTTTTGAAAATGATTATTCTAATCCAGATTACTATGAGGCACACACTTTGGCTATTGCTTGTCGTCATGTCTGTCTCCTTTGAGCGCTGCTTGATGCACCAGTGTTCACTACCTGCCATGGAAACTGAACTAGAACTAAGCTGTTTTATTGTCCTTTTTCAGAATTCACCCAGAGCGGCACATAATTTTTTAAACTCTAAGATGGGAAAGGCCAAGTAAAAGTGTAGAAAGCAGACAGTTTTCAATTGTTCCAGGTAATAAGATCTTCCTAACACTTGCCATCTGCACAGTGATTCTACTACTTCCTATCAGATTACATTTCATATAATAAAATTTAAACAAAATTAAATCAAACCCCTTGTGTCTTTACCTCTATAGCAGTTATTCAAATTACCCTGCTCACATGACTACTGAAAAGTCAAACATGTCAGTGCTGAGGATAGAGAGACACAATAAAAAGGAAGAGGGGAAATCTGGTAACCAAGCAATGAAGCCATGAGATTCTGTCTGTGAGAAGGATCAGCAAAGTTCCTGTGTTATGCTAGCACAGGGGAACAGTGGAAGAAATGAAAGGGTTATGCCTGAATGTAAGGAAAGAATTCTAGAACTGGAAGTATTTTATGGCAGATTAACAAACACTAAAAAAACATTTAACGCTCATGAGTGTAAAACTGTGCTGATGCAAAGGAGCTGTGAGAGATAGGAGAAACATGGTTAAGAAAGAAGCACAAAGGGTAGAAGCAAAGACTGCAGATTTGTATTTAATGTTTAGTCTGAAAAGGTTTCAGATATCACAGACAAGTATCCTGCTAGCATACATGCGTATGACAGCCTTTTAAAATGTAAATCAATAATGTATCACTTATGGAACATCTCAAGCCTCTGGAATGCTATTCATACCACTGATGATTTCACCTAATGGCAGAAATGGAACCACATGCTTCAGGGAGCTGTATGAGGCCAGCACATAGATATCATAGGCAGAAAGCAGAAGTGGCAGAATTAAAACATCATCTGCACATTCTGGATAATCAGAATCCAAGACTCAGTATATCTGAAAATATCAAACATACTGTCACGGGATCATCTGATAATCATATGATAATATAGTTGCAACCTCAGAAGGTGCCTAGTGCAATTTCTGTCCCAAAGCAGTGTCAGCGAGACTGAGACACAGTTGCTTAGGGCTTTATCCAAGTCAGTCTTGAGAATGTTCAAGGAGGAGGAATGTACAACTTCTTTGGGACTAGCAGAGAAAGGACAACTGAAGCACTGAATAGGATTATATTTTTGTCCTAAACTTAAGACGTATTTGGCACCTTTTAGCCTCAAATGATGTATATCCCTAGACTGGGATATTTGACAAGGCCTGAAAATTGATACTTCCTTTCAAGAGAATCACAACTGTTTTGAGTTTTCAGGCAAGAGTACAATGAAACTATGATTTGAAATTATCACAATTTCTCCCTCAGAATAGTCCTCTGATTTATAATGTCCAATTCCTAAAACATCAGCATTCCCTGGAAAAAAAAAAAAAGGTTTTCCTAATGAAAATTTAAAATGCCTTTAGGAAATATTTTCTCTCAATGTTCAATATGACTTCATGGGTTTGTTTATTTTCATGGTAAACTGGAATGAAAACAAGGCCTATGTTTTCAGCAGTACAGTTCTGCATCTGAATCCACCCCTGGATCTGTCAGGACATGTCAAATCTGAAAGTCTGGAGGCCAGTTTGGGTAGGAAGTCATTTGAGTTGTGCATTACTGTCCTAACTTGACACAAGAACATGGTTGTTTTTTACATTCTAGATGTGCTTTCTCTCTGGCTATTGGCACATGAAAAAAAATGGGTAAATGAATATTTATCTAGCTCAAATAGCAAAAAAAATAATTAGTGAATGTTTATATTGATTTTTTTTTCAAGAGTTGTGAAACTAGACTTTCAAAACCACCAGTGAGCAGCCTGATTACTGAGCTAAAGCACAGTTTCTAAGTGACTGCTTTGGGCGCTACAGCATGTACAGATGAACTCCTGTTTCAAAAAGCATATCTGGATAGTTTGGCTGTTATACTGTGAAAATAAGTATAAAATAGTAAAAATTATCATAATCATCAGCAGAATTAGTAGCTATACTGTGATTTAATATTCACCTCTTAAATAACAAATACTGATAAAAACAAAAAATGCAAAACAAATGCATGTGTCATAAGGAAATCTTGATATTTCTGTATATTTTGGTATAGCAGTGCTTTTATTACTTTTCACAGGCAAATAGTTGACTTTCAACAAAAATTTTTATTCATCCTGCCAAATAACTTGAACTGGATGGAAGAGAAGTGCTGGAAAAAAATAGACTGAAAATGTATGTCTTCCTTGTATTGCAATCAAGTAGACATAATGGCAGAGATAGAAAATCCAGGAGAGCATATTTAAATAAATTTCATCTTAGGCAGCAAAAGAACTTTTGACAAAACAACATATGTCATTTGAGTATCTCTCTCTGTCATCACAGATTATGAGCAAAACTCTCACTTGCCAAGTACCTGTAGTTCATATTGGCTTCAGTGGGGTTATTGAATAGAGTATTTAGCACTGATGAAAAATCTACCCATTCATCTGCAGCTGCCTCAATATAATTGTGGAGCTGCTAGCTTCAGACAGGCACCTGGGTTTGGAAATGTGGCCTATATTACATGTATTTTATCTTCAGAGACAGCAGTTCAGCTCATACACACTACCTTTGTGGAGGAAAATGCTGTTTCAGGATATGGGTATCTCTTCAAATGAATTAGACAAATGCCAATTTTTGTAATATAATTAGACATGATCTCATGCTATGATATTATGAAAGAAAAGTGGAAATATTGAAAAAGAAATATGTGACCTGGATATTTGCAGATTATTGTTGACAGCAATGTGAACAAAAGCACTGATAAGTACAATGTCAGGAAGAATTAGTCTGTGTGATTCTGGACTCTACACTGTTATAGAGAAATATTATTACTGTGAGAATAATACTGAAAAATTAAATGTGGAAAAATACAGTTTTAGGGAGAAAATATACATGCCAGGTGGAGAAAGCTTCGCCTACAGAACTGAGTGTTAGAATATGCTAATAATAAAATTGTTAATGACTAAGTGAGCACAGTGTAGAAACTGCAGTTACCTTATTTAGATGAAGTGACTGTGTAAAGTATGTTAACAGAATGCAAAAAGAGCAAAGAAGGTATAGAACACTAAAAATGAAAAAGCAAACTCTGCTTGCTGGGTCTTTCTAATGAACATAGAAACACATTGTACTACTACTGACATATTTAGAAAAAAAAATTACCTTCACCAAGACAGTATGGAGCCATTGACACTAAAGCCTCATACTGTTTTGGTGGGTTTTTTTCTTATGAGCGAAATAGGAATTTTTTGCTATGCTGTGTTCTGGGACTCCATATCCAAATTTATGAAGTCTACTGCACTCTGAGGTCTACAGAGTCTTTGGGGATATATAACAATCATCCTTAGGAATAATGAAAACATGTTCAAGCTGGGCTAAACATCTGAAACTGTATTTACAGTGGGTGGAAGTTAATTTTTCCCCCTAAACTGTTTGAATTTATGTTTAATTTTGGCTACTAAAGTTTACTGCATTTCTGGCCAGTTTCAGTCTCTTCACTTCTACCCTTTGAGTCTGGATTATGAAACTGTCTCTCCACTTTTCTTCTTAATATCAGACAGTTAGTTTCTGGTCCATTTACACTTTCATCTCCCTTTTCCCTCTATCCTTCTATATTTGAGGCTGAAAAACACAACTGACTGTAAGTAGTAGATATGAGTCAAGAAGTGAAGGCAGAAAGCTGAAATAAATGGGAAACATGACACAAAGGGTAAAAGGGAATAAAATTTATCCAAAATCATAACATATAATATCAGCCCAATGAATGGCAGCAAACCAGAGTCCATATTTATGTATTTATATTAAAATAAATAAATCTGCTTAGATTATTCTTACTGCTAGGACACTGGTGCCCAAAAGGAACCACTTATACGCTTCAGAACTGCGTTTTATTGATCTTAAAGTGAACTTGTGCTGGAAAGAAATTTATATGTGTTTACTGATTGGAAACACATCCAATCTGATATTGTCCAAAGGAGATAAAACGTCTTGCTCCCTCTTGATCACTCAGAAAAAATGTCTAACATGAACCAAGTTCCTACAGGGCAGCTGCTGTCCTTTTTAGCCCCTACAGCTGCTCAGTGATGCCACACTGCCAGTTGCTGCAGGGCAGAGGAGAGGAAAAGAGAAGCTCTGGCTATCAACTCCTCACTGAGATAGCAGCATATGGAAATGCCATCCAAGCAGGAATTCAGCTACTCTAGCCTGATCTGAGGGAAAAGGCTGAGGAATACAGATAATCATCTTCATCTTAAGACCTCTCTGAAGTTAGCCCCACCAGCAGAGAGGCACCAGGTTTACAGAACTGATCAGGAACAATAATTCCATTTTGTGAAAGATTTTGATAAGGCCCTATTTTTTTTTTTTAATTATTGCTTGGAAACTAAACAGTTTGGAATTCTCTGTGAAAGAAGATTGTGCCAGAACAGAACGTGCTAGGGCTACACACCCTGAAGATCCTAGTTCAGGCTACCTTTCTCTGAGGAACCCTGCTGCAGTTGAACTAGCAGAAACTTCAGGCAAAACCAGAAACCTTGCAAACTCAGGAAGGTCTAGACCACTGCTCCACCTTTCATTGGCATTAGGGTGAGAGGCAGAAGTCACTATAAACCTGTTCCAAATGCAAGGTGCACTCTTTTATCATTATTGATAAAAATACATGCAGAACATGCAAATATAGAAGAAGAAATTCTAACCACACAGTTTATTCAAGTGAGAAGCTAGGAAAATGAACCTCAACTGACAGATGGCAGTCATATCACTTAATGTTTCAATACACTGTGCACAAAGCCACAGAAATGTGGGTATAAAGATAATTAGTTTTAGAAATATATAATAATGTTGAATGAATAACTTACAGACAATAACTCACTCTTTTCATGCTCTATAAATGAATTTGTTCCTTTTTCCAGCTCATTCCATTTTGCTAGACGCACACTTATGAAGAGACCAAACTTAAGATATGTAATATAATCATACTAGTTCTTACATGAGTTTTCATGAACTATTATTATAGAACATCACCCCTGAATTTCTGTTATGATGAAAGACATTACAGAGAATGGACATATTTATCTTCAATTACATTTCACTGTGATACAGAATTATTCACAAATATAGGGAGCAGGGTGCTGCTTTTGTATACCATTAAAATTCTTCTACATATAGTACGAGGAAACAAATAAATTAATATAAGTATGTTTCATGTCTTGCCTAATTATAATCAACATTCTTTCTGGACTGATGGCTGTCAGAATCATAGAATCATCACACCGTAATCTAGACAGAAAATCTTGGAGAGGCACAGCACGTGCTGGGGTCAGTCCTCATGTTCTTAATTGGCCAGAGAAGGTCAGCATGGAGTAGCCTGAGGCATCCATTCCAGGCCAAGAATCCAGAGGGAAAAAATGTCCATCTTAACACGGTAAATCCACACCCAAAAAAAGCCCACACCAAAACTGTGGCTTAATATGAGGGAATGAAGCCCTGTGGTGAGACAGAGAGATACTGAAAGAGTCTCTCAGAGGAAGATGTGGAAGCCTCATTGCTTGAATAATTTAAATGCTAAATAAATAATACAAATATAGTAAAGGGAACAATCCACTGGCAGGGCATTGACTAGATGGATATATTGATGTTTTTCGTAGTTCTGTTTTCATGACCTGTACACGCTAATTCCAAACTTATCCTAAGTCACGAGGCTCTGAATCCCTAGGCATTCTAACATAGCACATAATAACAGCAATATACACTGCAGAATAACTGACTTAACTTTTTAGCAATCCTTCCAGAAAAAATTAAGTTGCTTGTTGTCTTACTGTCTTACTGTTTTCCCATGTGATTTTACCTTTACTAGCCTAGGAAGTTTAGCTCAGAGTAGTTCTGCTCTTTTAGATTTTGCATTTATAATTCATATTCTTGTCATCAAATTACTTCTCCCAGAGTGAATGACATGCAAAATATACATTGAATGAAATTCAAAGTAAATATAACACAACATTTTTTTAATTACTGATTAAAGATATAAAATTAACTACAAATTTGTAGTAATTTTTTTAAACTACTTTGGTGCAGACAATTCTTTTGTGATACTAAAAATCTGATACATTTTCTCCCATTGAGATATATGGAGTCCTGAACAGTAATAACACCCATATGCAGACACAATGATGATGTATACCTTGAGGCCAAGTATAATAATCACCTCTGTTCAATCTCATTGACATCAGTAGTCTTGACAGAAATAGGAGCTTTTTTTTTTTTAAACAGCAACAGTGAAACACAAAATAACTATAATTAAGCCTAATTTAAGGTGAATTTCTAATTATGATAATGACATATTCCAATTTTGCTGTGTAGGCAGCTACACAGACCATGTGGTTGTAGGATTAGGAATGACCTGGTGATCCTGGGGCATCAGCACAGTGCAAGCAAAGATAAAGGTACTGCTAGAAGGAGCCAGCTCTGGCAGCAGCACTTACCAGCACACTCATCCTGTGCCCCTCTCAGTCACATCAGCAGAGATTTGCTATTTAGCAGCTCATGATGTTCAAGCAGCTGATTTCTATCTTCTCCAACAGAGGTAATTTGGCAGTCTGTTGTCCCAGGCAACTGCATACCTTTGTTGTGCCTAAAGCACAGATAGTCATAATCTAAATGATGACCATTATTATTGTGAAGGATTAAACCCAAATCTAGAGCTAGAACTTGAAATTCTGGAAAGACATTAAAAAGACAAGAAAGCAAGACTGATAAAAACCAAAGGCGACAATAAGATTCATCAACCTGTCAAGGAATCATGAAGGCCATCTTAGCACAAAATGGGATTCAAAATAAAGTTTCAGTATTTCACTCAACAGCTCTGAAGACACTCCCAGCCTTATTTAAAATTGTAAGTATATGGATGAATAAATTACAGGGGCATATAGGATATATGTGAGAAAAGCAACACAAATATTTTATGCTAGCTGGTGGGGCAGAGCAGAAAGAAAGAAGAAAAACCCCAAGAGCTACCAAGACTTGACCGCATATTTTTCCAGTACAAAAATGTTTATTCAAATAGGAATGTGCTATTTAAATTCTGTCTACAGAAGGGCAAACCATAGAATCACAATAACAAAATGGAAAACACGGGACTTTGAAAAGTAACAACATATGGTTAAAGATTTTTTAAACTGGAAAAGGGAAGACATTTCTCTTAGGGAAAGCCTTCTGAAGCATCAAAGAGGAAAAGACATAGTCAAGACTGCTGGACTAAATCTGACTGTGTACTTTATTTTTTTCCCTACCAAAAATGTGATGGTAAATATGATTAGAACCAGTTTCCCCAAGCTATCTTTTGTTGACAATACCAGATTTAGTTGCTAAAAGCCAAGACATTGAAAGGGAGCAGTAGAACATCTCCAGGCATATATTCCTCTAAATTCTCCTAAGGAACTTGAGAAGGAAGTAGTTAAAATGCTAGTGTAAACCTTGAAACCACTATTTCAAAATCAGCTATTCTCCTTGAGGCCAGGAAATGCCATATATAGTTTTGCTGTGGAGCAGCAGCCCTCACTGGGGAGCTATCGCTGGCGTGTGGCACGGGTGGTACCACAAGGGGCAATACCACGAGGGGGCAGAGGGCAAGGGATCAGCCATTCTGGATGGGTTTTAGCTCTGGAGACACCCTCCCTCGGTATTTTTCTTTTGCAGAGTTAGCAACTGTACAACTTTATAGATAACACATGTATCTCCATGGCATTCTCCATTTCTTTCATCACACTGGAGATGTACATTTATAATGAATTCAGACTTTCCCACTTGCATGCATATTTTCCCAATCAAATGCAAATTCTTCCACATTACTTTCTCTGTCTTTGTTGCAAATTTTCTGGTTTTAATATATTTTCCTCTCTCACTTGTCTCACTATTGGCTTGCTACAGAAAATTATCAAGCATTATGCACAATGAGTATTAAGAATTCCAGGAGCAATAGATCATCTACAAGAGTGCAGAGGTGTAAATCACCACAATGAAAGATTTTCTGATGCCACCTATTGCTTCTGGAGTTATTACAACCCATCATTCTTGTGAATTCATCCGCTGCTAAAAAACACATCTCAGATCTTTTCTTTCAACAGCAGTTATCTTGCTTTGGCTGGGGTTGTCTTGATCAGGCTCAGTTTAATAGATACTCACATAATCAATATCAAAGTTCAAGCTGTCATTAGGAGACAGAACAAGAAAAGGTTTTCCAGAGTCATGGAGTTCTGGTGCCTTCAGTTTTCAAGCAAGCATAGTGTGGCTCTCAAATTTAACATGAAAAGATGGGGCTTCAGTAAAATTTTAATTCTTAAAATTATTCTTTTACCTTGTTTTCTTTCCAAACGGGCACTTAAAGCACTGGACTCTGCACTTTTCTGACTTGTAGTTGATCTAGTTTGCTACCTACTGTTGAATACTAGAAACAAACACCAGTTGTTCAGTACAGGTCACAATTTTATTGTAATTATTTTCTATTGCTGGTATACAAAAGTCAAAGTGCCATTTTTAGTGTAAAAGTGAGAATGAAGTCACTGCTGGCTATTATGTCAGGTATTATAGAAAGTGTCAAAATAACTATGCTCCTCTTGCTTGTGTACACTTTCTACAGCTGTCTTTGGGAACTTGAGTACATTTTCAGGGAAATATATGTCCTTGGTAAAGATAAAGAGCAAAAAAAGCCTCATCTACTGTCCAAACAAAATGAAAAGTAGCTAGAAACATTTTAAGACATTTATTCTCTAGTGTTGATCAGAGTGACAAAAATAACTTCACCAGTTATTATTACAGAAAAAATATGTCTGTTTTTCCTTTGATTCATGTCTCTGAGTATAGAGATTAAAATATTTAATTCTGTAAATAAGCAACACTCCCTTCTTAAGATTATGTACCCACTTACATATCACTTAGTATAGGTGAGGCTTTGTAATTAGTATTCAGTCAATTACTATGGAGCCATCTAAATACAGTTTATGTATATATAAATTATATTTTCAGACATCATTTACAGTTGTGTAAATCCAGGATAATTCCACTGAGATTAAACTAAATTAATCTGGAAATGTACCCACCTACTCAACAGACCGTGTCCCACCTCTGATTAACGTAGAGGATGACACACGGTAACAGAAACAAAGGCCACACCTGAGAAAAGCTCACGGGAATAAGGAAACACCTGTTTGTGCTGCGGAAGAACAGGTGGGAGGCGGTGGTTTGCCAGCTCAATATCCTGTGTTTGCGATTACAAAGAACGGTGCTCATGTGCCTCCTCTTTTTTTTTTTTTTTCCTATGAGTTTATTAAGAAGCCGCTGCTGCTTTGCACTACCCTGGAGATGCCTTTCCAGCAACGCATGGCTGCCCTCAGCTCCCTCTCCGTATCACCTCGCCGAGCGTGCTGAACGCACACCGTTCTGCCTGCTGGGTAGTACAGGACGCCTTAATTACAGCCTGAAAATAATACCCGCTTCCCCCGGGAGCCGCCCCAGCCATTCCTGTGGGACGGGAGAAGCTGAGAGGAGCCGGGCGGGGGGAGGCTGGCGCTCCCCGGCCCCTCCACGACCAGCGGCGCCTCCGTGCGCGCCGGCGGCGCGACTCCATCCATTCATCTATCCATCAATACATCCATCCATCCATCCATCCATCCAGCACCGGGGAC
>VWZF01006833.1:451864-468702 GCA_013396755.1 Sclerurus mexicanus | reverse complement strand
CCAGCTTACCCCACCCCTACCCGCCCCAGACAATAGCGTCCGAGCGCCTCAAGAGAAAAAAAAAATAGAAAAGAAATCAAGGAGAGAAAGAAAGAAAAAGAAAGAAACTGGGGGATGGATCTGACTCCAATAGGAAAAGCGTGTCTCTAGAAGTGGTGCTAATGGGAAGAGATTTCCGATCTCCAGAGGACGATGATTTGTCACAAAGGGTAGCTGGCTCGGCGCTTTGGGCTGGAGCCGTGTAGGAGATCCTTGGAGAAGTCATTGTGCACAGCAAACCGAAGACCTGTACAAACATGCCTGTTCGCAGAGGTCATGTGGCACCACAAAATACATTTTTGGGTACAATCATACGAAAATTTGAAGGGCAAAGTAAGTTCTCGCTTTCTATCTATTTTGCTACAGTAGTTTGATTCTGCTTGTGACTAAATGGACAGCAGCTCCAGACTATTTTAAGTTTGTCGCTTGAAAAGAAAATCCGGGAGGTAAGGAGGGGATCGCTGGCAAGGAGTAACGTTGTTTTTGATCTAGAATACAGATTACTGACTTGAATTATTGGCTGCTGTTTTTGGGAAGGGGGGGTTTGGGGCTTTTTCCCCCCACTATTTCAAGGAATGGTTTTATCTTTGACTGTCCATATTGTATAGCTGGAAGTTATATCGCTCACCTTTTTCTGAACCGGTGAGATGGCTCTAAAAGCAGAGTGTAAAATCTTGCTGCCTGTGAAATGTCTAAAAAATAAAATAGATTTATTGTTGTTATGATTGTTGTTGTTAGTTATAATTGCCTTTTCAAAATAAAGCAGAACAGTCTGACTTTGATTTAGAGGAAGCAGATAATACGCGGAATAGTTATTAAAGAGAAAATACTCTCTTACCTTGTTGTCATGACTGCATTTTAATAGAGCTGTCAAATTTCTCTGTTTATGTAAGTCTGAAATATCTATCAAACCAGTGCAAATACATCCTCAGGGAGAGTCTGTGAGATCTTTTCCAGTGCTGCAGCTTACTACCTGTCAAGGAGGCTGAAGCTGAAGTGTTTTTCCTGGCAGGAACTCTGGTTTACTGTTAACTGTAAGAAGGAACACTTGATGCTTAAAATGATTTCCATTTAGAAAGAGTAGTTTTATGTATGTACATTGATTTAAATATTTAGCATAATTTTAGTATCAGTCTGGTGCAAACCCTTACAGCTATTTTCAGTTTATATATTTCGTTATACTAAAATCTACATTAATATTTGTAATATTTATATTATTTGAGAAAAATATAGAGATGGTGATTTTAGTCCTAATTTATCTAAATGCTAAGCCAGTGTTGCTATGAAGTAAAGTTTTTATGTGGTGAAATGTGTATTTTTTTAACGTAATAAAGCACTAGCTGCTAAATAGGTTAGAGAAAGTTCAGCATGATTCAAAGACAGTAGAAAAAGTAAGAATGAAATACATATTTTCCTCTCCAAATATTTCACTATATTCAGAACCAGACCATGTTTAAAATTTTGAAGACTTGTACTACTAACTTGATGTCATGTAAGAAATGTTTTAGAAAGCAAGCGACCTCCTAGTATAAATAAGCAGAAATTACTGTTCTTAACAGTAAATATATCAAAGTTGCACATTTATAACTACAGTGGGAATAGTGTGTTGCAGGGGCAAACAGAAACAAATGAGACTTGAAAACTTTTGAACCTTTCTGTCAGATAAGAGTTTGGGAAAAGATGATGGACAGAAGCACAGAACTTTAGACAACTGAGCAGAATGTTTCCAACATCACAATCATTTCATGTACCTTCATACTCCCCTTTTTTTAATTTTTTTTTTTAAGGAACATTTTTTTTCCTGTACTTTTCTAGATAGATGTGTTAGAATACTGACTATGAACTTACTGTCATTCTCCTAAAGAAAATCCCTACAGAGTAGACTGAGATTGTTGGACCTTACCCCAGGAAGCCTTTCACTTGAGTAGAACCCCCTTCCCGAGGCCACTCTTCTCCCAAAAGAAGCCACTAACTTTTTGCAGACCTGCCTGAGGTGCAACTGACAGGGTGGCACTCATCACCTTGGCTTCAGTGAAGCTAAAAAACCCAAAATTTTGAAGTCAAAAGGAAATTTGCAAAGACTCACTTGATCTGGTTTTATATCCTTAGAGGACAACTATCTTCATCTTTGATGTATTCTAAATTGATTGAAGTTTCTTTAAAAGCTATGGATCAAATTAACTACATTAAATGACTGAAAAGCTCTGCATTTCAGGTATTCCCAGTGAGAAGAGAGTTGTTCAGCATCCATCCATGCAATCAACACTATATGAAATGTTGAAAGAGTACTAAAAAATGCATAACTTTCTTTTATTGCAGATAAAAAATTCATCATTGCTAATGCTAGAGTGCAGAATTGTGCTATCATCTACTGCAATGATGGGTTCTGTGAGATGACCGGGTTCTCCAGGCCAGATGTCATGCAGAAACCTTGCACCTGTGATTTTCTACATGGGCCAGAGACCAAAAGACATCATATTGCCCAAATTGCGCAAGCACTCCTGGGGTCAGAGGAGAGGAAAGTAGAAGTCACCTACTATCACAAAGATGGTAAAGTCTGGTTTTATTTTCAGGATTTTTATGTGTTTGGTTATCAGTTGATTGGTAAAGCAAGTGTGTATGTTTTGCTGGCCTGACCCTTTGCCAGAGTAGTGGTGTAATGTCTCTGAAGCCCAGTGAAGTACGCTCGTGTGTATCAGTAAAGGGAATCTGCCCCCAGAGTAGTGGGTGTATGGAGTATATCACTGCACACTGACTCTAGCAGCTGAATGAAGCTAGCACGGTGTTTGCAACTGTTGGACAGAAGTTTTTCTCTTGGTTGGTTTAAAGCAGATGTAAATCTCTCAAAGTAATCAGCATAGAGGAACCATACCTTGATTTAAATGCAGTATCACAAAGTTAAAAGTAGGAAAAAGAATGTCCTATCATGAAGAAAGCCTCAGCGTATAAAGAAAGGGAAAAGTCTTTTGTCAGAGCTGAGATATTGTGAAGTTGGAGTGCCTGCAACTGAACCACTGAAGTTGTCCTAGAACTGTGTTGTCAGGGTCCAAATTTGGGGATGGCTAGACTGTGAACGTTTTCCCTTTTATTCAGTAAAGACTCAATACATCCAGAATGGTTAAATCTGCTGATACTTTTTTCCCATTAAGAACACAAAATGAATAAATGTATTTGCAGATTTAAAAATGCGTGCACATGAAAACTAATGATGATACATAATAGTTACAGGTAGAGTTTTGTTGTTGTTTTTTCTTAATTACCCAGAGTTATTTACAGAAACATCCATCTTTCAAGCAAGTCCAAGTAATGGATAAGTGTGGTACACCTTATTTTGTCATTTGCTGTGTATGCTCTTGGGAGAAGGAAAAGGAAATTCATATTCAAATGCTGAGCTTAAATTAGTTCTGGAGAAGTGCCAGTGTGTTGTTTGCATCAATTTTGGAATCTCATGCAATATGCTCTCATTTTAAAGTCACAGAGTTAAACCCTGTTCTCAATAATTCTGTTGTTACCTCAGAAAGACTTAAGAAATATTATTTTTAGCTTATGCTGGTACAATTCAGATAGGACTCGGGCCAACCATTCTACCCACGCTACCAATATTTAAACATATTCTTCTTAGCAGATTCTCAGTAGAGTCCTTGATTCTTAGATCTGGTTTGGTGGTCTGGAGCAGATTTCGGTCAAGTTTTGTAGCTGTAGCTGTGCCTTGAACATAGATTTCTCAGGAGACCTGACACCGTGTGTCTTTTACACATCTAGCCTCTGTTTGTGTTAACTTCGTGTGTGTTAAAAATAATATTGCAAAAAGAGAATGTCATTGCTAACTTTCACAGCCACCAGCCTGGAGCACAGTTTTGAGATCTGGTAGTTTAAAAGTGCTACAGTCTCCTAAGACATTGGGTGGGAGGGAAAGGCGCTCTACTAAAGTACTGCTTATCGCTCAATTACAGAATATATATATATATATATATATATATATACTTTTCTAAAATGCTGAATTCTGGCATCATGTAACACACCATAATCTGGGCCAAACCAAACTAATACTGTCCATAAAAATTGACCTATCTTTCATAAATAATAGTTTTAAATGCTGAATTATGGATTATTCAGCATAAATAATCTTATGCATAAGGGTTTTCAGCAACTTCTCTTCTGTGAATAGTTTCTTTAAATGCCTAGACCTTATGTTTGAAGGTTAAAGAATTTCAAAAACTACAGAGAACAGCTCTAGACAAAATTGGATTGAATTTCTCAATGTTTTACTTGTCTAAATGTGCACTATATGATCTGCTAAATTTAAACAAATACAGGTGAATTACATGGAATTGTAAATATAATTTAAAATATCAAGTCACTAATTATATACAAAATTAACAAAATACAAGAAAGGTCTGACATTCAGATTCAGTTTTGCAATATATAGCATGGGTACATATACCTATATATAAAAGTATGTATAACAATATACAGAATGGTGATACCTAACAAGGATAACATTTAGCACAATACTAACCATACAGAGGAGGAAGACACCTCATGAAGGTGTGAATCACTTGAGGTTCCACTGACAGGAGATTGTGAAGACCATATTACACACTCTTGAACAAACGCCCAGTGAATTGCAAATAAAACCTTATTTCACATCACACTGTCATTTACTCTACATAAGGCACTGATTATATTAAAAATTATTTTAATATTTTGAAGTAAAGCAAATGTCAGCAAGATCACTTATAAAGCTAATCTGTCATCAGAAATCCAGCAATGCAGATATCAGAAAGGGAATCACTCTATAAATAATGCTCTTTGATTCGAAATACCACCTCACATAATTTTAAAATGTCACAGTTTAAAAGAAAATTCTTCCTGTAGAAAAATGGTATTGCATATGTGCTGGGAATCAAGATTCTGATGTTCTGTACTGGTCTATAGTCCACTTTTCTAGATGAAAATATGAGATTTTGAGTTTTAAACATCTTGACGATGCAAGACTGAATGTTGCTGTTTGTTCACTGCTTTAATCTTTTGCCCAGATCACACACTCAAAGAAGATCCGACACAGAAGGATGGGAACAATTTTGTAGCAAGTTAATTTTCAGAAAATGGCAATTGCTTGAACCTACACTGCCTTAAACACGACAGACAGAAGATACAGTGGTCAAAGGAGAACAAAAATTTGATGTATCATAGTTTTATAAATTTGTAACTTGAACTGGGCCTGTTTCCCTTTTCACTGCGCAGTGTGGGAAGGGTGCGGAGGAGTGGTGTAGAATGCTTGTGATAGTTTTTGGTAATTGTTCAGATAGCACGGAGGTGGGATGTCAGCATTACCTGGGCACCCAGCAGACCCTGCCCTGTCTTCACTAGCTTCCCCAGCAGCGTTTGTATCAGCAGAAGATCATTAATGCAGCCTACGTTTGGTTTTGATTTCTCTTCACTCCGTTTTCCTTTTAGAAGGTTATTTATGCAATCCAGGCAAAGTTCTAGTCCTCTGTCCTGTTCAAGTAGTGCTAAAGTAGGCAATTACATTCTTACCAAAATAATTAATTACTGAGAAAAATGGTTAATGGGAACAGATGGATATCAAAAGTAAGGGTCCAAATTTATAGGTTCTCATTGTGCAAGAAGCTCTGTAGGGTCGCTGGGTGTACTCATGGGACTAAAGACACAGTAAATTTCTTTTTGAATGTAAGTATCCCTTTTTAAAAAGAGCAATAGACAAATACACACCAGTCACAAGAACTATTATTCTGAAACAGATTTTTTTTTTTCAAGAATTGCCCATTAGGCATTAACATCTGCTTAATTCAAAAATTGTACTGGTATCAAAGGAGCAGTATCATATATTCTTCACTATCACACTTCATTTTCACTAGTCTTATGGCTATATGATCTGAATTATACTTGAAGGCAAGATATTGTTTATACAGGATATCAGTTCTGATTTTAATAAAGTTATTTGTGGTGAAAATGTTTGACAGCTCTTCCTTTGAGGACTCCATTTTGCAGTTTAAGTCGTTATTGCATAAATCATTCTTGACAGATGTAAAATATTGCTTGAGGTGGTAAAGCTGTAAAGCTTTTGACATAAAAAGTATAATTATTTTGGGATTGAGAATGAATATATAATAAACAGAGAAGATTGTATCACACTGAATACTTTTTTACTTCTTACTGTATGCTTTGTGGACAATAGTGGGCTATGTCTGAGTTTGGGGATGACACCTGTTATAGGGAGGTAAGGAGCTCATTTAAGCCTACCCTATAGACATCAGATATTCTAGGGATGAGAAAAACTGCAGCAGAGTATAGGTCTGAGCAAAGATAAGGTTAAGCAATTAATTGCAGAGTGTGTACAAACCTCACAAACTATTTGCCAGTTACCCAGTTTCAAAAAAATAATTTGCTACAACCAACTGCAAATTAAACATTTGCACTTTCACAACACATTTCCAAACTTAATATTTTAAGGCCTTTTAAGGCCTTTTTGAGAATAAAAAAAATATGCAAACATACTGAAAAAATAAAGTGAAAATGGTATTAAGTGTTCTTAAATGGAAAGATCAGGACTTCATTTAGAAGCTCATTGCCTAGATTTCAGTCAGCATAACTGTTTTATCCTGTTTGTGTGAACCTACCAATCAACTGAAAATACAGCTGAAAAGGAGGACTCTTGCATGTGTGTCAAGTCTCCTTAGATTAGCTCTAGCATGAGGGGCAGCAGCGCGGTCTTGACCATAATTTCAATGCCTTATCCAGAGCTATTGAGAAAAGTCAGTGAATCAAGTCACTGCCTAATATTCTGCTGCTGTAGGAGTCCTTGATTTAAGAAATATTATCTGATGGCATTTTGATAAATTGTTATCCCCCAACAAAAAGCTGTCAAAAAACCCTTTCTTAATGCGAGTGTTTTCCAGGCATCCTTAATAGAAAAAACCTTGGATCAAATCCAGAATGTTACTGAAGGTGTTGAACTATTAGAAGTTAATGAGGCCATCCATTCTTATGTCCATAGTGCAGTGTTTCCACCCTAGGCTTCAATACTTGTCCTACAAGAAAAAACCTGTTCTTTGCCCCATTAAGTATTGCTGATTTTTCAACAAGGACATCATCAGCAGTGAGAGGATAACCCAGGGATCCAAAAATCTCATTTATCCATCCCCATTCAGATATGGTTTCTGTGTCTGCCCAGAACTGTGAGATACTTAATGATTACGATAAAACACCTCCCAGATTTACCAAGTAGGCTTATTTATGGGTCAATTTCAAACTTATTTTTCAATTCTTTCATTTTCCAATATATTCCTTTTTCTTCTCAGGTGAAGATGCTTTTATTTTCAGTAAGGAGGGGACCTCTATAGATGATTTTTTCCTATTCATGTATTCCTGCTAATAAGAAATCTGAATAAACAGGACAACAATTAAATTGGCTTTTAAATTATTCTCTTGTTAGTGTTTAGGGCCAGAAAGTATGAGTAGATACATGTAGTTTTAACAAATAATTAAGACTACAACTATTATTATTATAGATACTGCATCTTTAACAGAAAAAAAAAAATCTTAATTTGGAAACATCCTTTCTGAAGTTCTAAGTTCCTCCATGGTGCAAATAAGAGAACCTGCAGGCTAGTGGATCAGGAGTCTTTCATTTCAGTATGGTGTTCAGAGGGAACTCTTCTTCCACTCGACTTCCATAGCGCAGTTTCACATCAGGATTCAGAAAGTCACAGGGTCAACTTACACTGATAAAGGGGCCCAAATTTCCTTTGTTTGAGCTACAAAGAAACAATGATTGCTGACTTTCAAACGGAGTGCCAGAGTGGTAAGAGAGGTGTCACATTCTGGAGTGAAATGGTACTATAAGGTTATGATATGATACATACACTCAAAAGAGTTTCAACTTTTAATTAGGCATTGCCTGACAAAATATTTTATCTGCTTTAACTATGCTCCCTTTAGTTGTAGTGAAAGCTATTTTGGTTTTGGGTTATGAGACAAAAAGAACAGATGCTGTCAGTCTATTTTTGGTGTGTTTTCACATGATTTATTGTGTCCTCTTTCCATAATCATTGTGCATTCTTTCTAATGTTACATTATGATAGGAGAGTTAAAGAGAGTTATTGTATACTCCTAATTTGCATTATTGATTGGTTCTTTCCCTTCTCCACTGAATTGGCCCATATATCAAAAAGAGATGCAGAGAGCAAATCAGAAATCATACCTTGCAATGGACATGGGGCAACAGTAAGTGCTTTTCTAATAGCAGCCTTTTGCACATTTGATATGATGCAAACTTCAGAACATGGCACTTTGAATGGTACCAATGTTGACATCGGTGCTGTTCTCTCTGCTTCCAAGCAATGGAAAGAGAACAGTGGTGTGGATTAGATTTTATGTTAGTGGTTTCAAGTCCAGTTTTAAAGTGTTCCCTACATATTTGACTCAGTCTATGTGCTAGATAGTCCGTGCTCTTCCCAACTAAGTATGGAAAAAGCTTTATCAGGCAGTATAGGGTTCAGAGTAACGAGACAAAGCTGGCTATGGAAATTGCTAACTGACTCTGGAAACCTCCTATCTCAAAAGCAATCAGAACTGCAGCTGTGAACCTCGATCTAGGCAGAGCAGATAAATGACAATGACAGTGGTGTATTGTGGCTCTATAGTTACAGCTGGCTTCACTGCATCTCTGAAAGTTCACTTCTCTGAGATGGGAAGTATTGGTGTTACAGTTTTGTATATCTTGAGTGTTTTAGTCTAGTATATTTTTTTGTTTGTTTTAAAGGAAATAACATACATATTTATTTCTTAGAAATTAAGGTGAAATTTCATTTTGAAAGCAGAACTGTAGCCATAACTAGTCACAAAATGCTTTTAGACCTCCAGTATTTCCATAGATATTCAATGCTAAGCTCTCTCACCAACTTTCTGATACAATGCAGCCTTTTAATTTCTATTTTTCTTAATTCTCTAATTCTGAAATCACAGTAAAATCTCATCAGGAACTATCACCACAAAGGATACCAAAATTCAATGTGAAAAAAGAGACAAAGTAAACAGTGTAAAGGGAAGGTTTTGTTGCCTTTTTCTGTTTCATTAACCAGACTCTAATTATAGATCTCATCATACCCAGTTTTGATAGTGCCCTCAATTACAGCATTGAAGTTCTATCCACAAAAAGAATTTATTTCAGCTTCTTTGTTAGCAAAGAGCCATCTTGTCATCAAAACCTAGAGATGGTATTTGTCACAGTGTCAACAATATTAACTGTTTCATTACTGGTAGCCAATGGAAGTGACCAGAAGAAATCTTAGGCCAGAAATCACAGCTGCCTTCAGTACTTGTCTGACTGCTGAAATTTCTTGCTTCCCTCCGCAATACTGTAGTCAATAAAAATACTTTCTTTTACATTTTACGTATAAAAAACTCCACATTTTTTTACATTTATTTTACATTTTGCCATGACCTCATTTAAATCCCTGATTTGCCACATTAGACTGCAGTGGAAACCAGAAGATCTTGCCTAAATAGTCAGTTCAGTTCAGAGAAACACAAGAGCTTACTTCAAAAACTGGGAAATTGAGATTTATCGCAATACCCGAATACTGATCCTTGCCAGTATTAGCTTGCGAAGCGTTGGCCTCTTTTGAGCAAATGCACAGGACTACATGGTAACTGTTTCTGCAGGCAGAAACACTTCTAAAAGCCTGAGAGCAAGACATCAATACCTACAGACACAGGACTTCGCTTGCACACCAACAGCTTTCATAGAATTAAATTGCAATGTTTAATTTTCATAACACTAAGAATCCTGATCTTTTGGTACTAGAGCACTGCTGGTAGAGGCACAGTGTGCTATTCCTCGCTATTGGCTAGTAGCTGGATCTCTGCTGCTGCATAAAAAGACTACAAATTATGAAAGAAACCTGCAAAACAGGCAAAACCTTCCTTCATTTTTATCCACGGGGTAGACAGGCAGAGATAACTTCAGAGCAAGGATATATTAGGAGGTTTTGCCTTTGTCTTATACCTAGGCTGATTGAGAAGCAGTTAATCATCATGTAAATGCATTTCATCACTAACATGCATGTGCTAAAGCACTTAATCCCAGCTGTTGTCAGACTTTGGAGGCTGTGCCCTTTTGAGATTATTTCTTAGAGCATTCTTTGCTGATTTTCATTCAAATCAATGCAAGTGTATCTCTGAAAATAGCTTGCAAATTTCCTCCTTCCAAAACTCATTTATGCCAATCTGCTTTACTCCTTCCTCTCTGGAAAAAATGTGATATAATCTCATTAGTATTTTGTATGTTTATGGCATTTCTTTTTATACTTTAAAAAGAACATGGAACTCAGTAGTCCACAAATCCTATTGTCATGGTATTTAAGGTAAAATACTGTTGCACTTCTGTCTACTTGCTTAAAAGATGTCTTTGAATTCACAAATGGGAAAGAAAGAAGTCCATGTCACTTTAAATAATGATATTTATAAGAAAGGAAAATGTGTTTTATTTTTTCTATTATAAGTACCCAGCTTTATTTCTGCATGATAAAACATACCAGGAATCAATTTAACACCGAAGTCTGTCCAACTAAAAAGACAGCACTTTCCAAAATGGCTATTTGTGGAGTCATGGAAAACATAACCATATTATGTGAGAGAATAACAGCTTTAAAGTACAAACCCAGGTATCTATAAATTAGTATCTAAGCCTTCTCTGTGGATTAGTGGAGCAGCTGATGAAAGCCTATGTATGTCAATCCTGAGCCAGCTCTTGCTGGTTCACAGTTCAGAGCATCCTTTTCAGAGCATCCTTAGTCTTTCTGTAAGTTATGCTGATTGTTCATGGCAACAAGAATGTGAGCAGAAGCATCTTAGAGTTTCAAAGGAGAGTTTTTTAGAGGGATAAAGAAGAGTTTGAATACTGTTTGTGGATGACCACAAAACTGTATTAAAACCTTGTTCCTCTTTATCTGGAAACTTGCAAATCACTTCTCATGTCAGGATTAGAAGTGGCGTCTAAGGACCTGCTCTCAAATACCTAGAAAGTAAACTAAAAACTACTAACTGCTACTGCAGCTACAGCAGAGTTAGTGTGTGATTTGTGTGATGTTTGTAGATCAGGTGCTGGGTGCTGTGGCATCCCCCTTCTATGCTTACTGTTTATTTAAAGAGGTGAAAAGAGGAAGGAGTATGTGGTTTTGCAGACACCTCTTCTTCCCAGCTGCCAGGTATGCAAGTCTATTTTATAACAACAGCTACACAGACCAAGAACATTACAGCTAAGGGAGCTATTCAATAGACCACGCAGATCTATTTGCATTCATTTCTGGTTGTCTTTTGACCTTATTTGTAAAAAGATAGATCCTGCAGATGCAGAATTACCAGCAGTGTCACTGTCTCTGCAGAACTCAACATATGCAAAACGTAATTATTAGCCAAACAAATACATTCTGTGTGGCTGCTTGCATTTCAAACATAATTTCTCTCACATTTGAATGTCCAAGAGCATTTGTCTATTCTTCATGGGAATTGATTGAATTGTTTGCCTTTTAAATAATATTTTAGTCTTCATCCCTTTTCTTTTCACCTTGGGATCATTTGTCTGCAAATAAAAAGAATTGTGAATAAAGCACTTTATTTTCAGCTTCTGAGGAGTATCTGAAGAAAAGATAACTGGTTTTTGAAATGATGGAGAAACAATTCTACACATTTAACCTTGATTGTTATGTGAAAAGTAGATTATGCAAATGGAGGGAGGGCTTGCCCCTTAGGAAGCACAGGCACTAAAATAACAGATATAACTAAGGTATTATAGCTATAAAGATCACACTGAGGTTCAGTTACTGCAAGGGAAATGACTGACCTGAACTTTTACATGTAAAAGCAAATTTAGGACTAGATTTTCAGTTATATGTATATATTATAATATATATTATAAAAGTGCATATCTCATTCTCAAGAGGTTTAAGAATCAATTTGAGGAGCTGTAAAAATTACCTCCTACCCCATCATAAACTGATATTCTATATTCACAAGCGTTATTCTTATTAAATACATTCAATCACAGGAAGTCTGACCTCAACAGCAAATTAAAGTGGCTCCTAAAAGCTAATTGACGAATGCAATGAGTCTTTTATCTCAAAAGATGTATTATTCTGGAAAAGCTCAAAGTTCCAAACCATCATTCTTTACTGCATTTTTGCATTATCTTCTTGTCTTTTCCAAGACAGTACACCATTGTAACATTTCCCAGTGTAGTCAAGAGCAGTGCATATATATATGTGTGTGCATGTATCTCTCTCTCTCTCTCTATCTAAATGCCACAAAAAATCCCCAACATGATCAAGTCCAAGAAATTGATAACAGAGTGAAAATCTAAAAATATATTCAACAGGGAACAGTTCTGTAAAACTACCTTTAACAGGAATTGCACTGAATAGGGATTACTCTTAAATGAGTGTCTCCTACCACAGGCCAGGTCTGAGACAAGAGACACCCTACGTAGTGCAGTTGTGTACATCTCTCTTCTGTCTGTAATAAAGGACAATTTCTAGAGAAATTACTTCTTCTGTTAGAGTGGACACATTGTAATGATCCTGAAGTGCCAGAATGGGGTCAGAGGCAGCTGGGATTAACATGAATGGCAGAAGTGGTCAAGCTGTTTCCTTCTCTTGCCATAGGATTAAAAAAATGGTAAAATGAAATCAAGTCCTGTGTTAAGTTCAGCCTTCAGGTCTTCCAAAGTTGATAGTGAAGATAGAACTGCCAAATAAATGACAAAATAAAAAAAAAGGAGGCATAGTTAAGAAAGTTCAGTGGCGGCTAAGCTCACACTTTTTTTCAAACAGAAAAAAACACTTTTAAGTCTCACATTGAACTTTGTTATGATAGTTGTAGCACTTATTCAGGTGCTATCACAAATCAGTCATACAGAGCTATGAACTGTTATTTTAAAAGAAAGCAAAATTTTTCTTATCTGAGTATTATTCATCTTTAACTGGTGCTGCATGGATTATAGAACAACAAACAAGGTTTTATTTCCTTCTCAAAACAAAACTTGCCACTCCCCAAAATTCAAAGAATTGAGATTTCATCAGACTCTAGCTTGATTCAGCTTTTTAGGTGTTTGTATGGGATTTTGATCTCCATGATCCTGAATACTTGTGAGAGTTACATAAAGTTACCAATGGGAAGAAAAGAAAGGACATTTCTGCAGTATATAGTACATCTGTTTAGATTCAACTAGCACATCTCTAAACTTGATTATTATGCAGGGATATTCTCATAACCTAGTTTAGATTGTAACTTTTTCCTCTCTTGGATTTCACCTTTGTTTGTATCTTGTTTTTTAGAAACTGGCACAATCTGGGTAACAAGTAATGCTTTGTTTCACATGGGAATCTTTAAATAGCAATCACTCAGACGTGTTTGCTTTCAGAAAGCATTCTGTTAGCATGGCATATACTCCAATATATAACATTTTGCCATTCCAGTATAGCAAAGAAGTCCTTTTCTTAGATTGGCCTTTTATTGTCATCATATTTTCATAGAATCAAGAATAATTTAGGTCAGGAGGAGACCCAGGAGGTTGTCGAGTCCAGCTTCCCCCTGAAAGCAAAAGTGACACAGAATTCCGATTAGATTGCTTAGAACTTGTCCTGCTGGGTGCCAGGATCAGCATTTCTCTTGTAATAGGGGTCCAAAGTTGGATGCACTATTCCAGGTGTGATCAACTGAGCACTGAGTAAAGGGGAAGTATCACTTTCCTCAACCAACTGGCAAAGCTTCTGATGATACAACCCAGTGTGCTTTATCCTGGACACAGCTGGACTCAAATTTTGCAGGAGATCCCTTTCTCAGTCCTCTTCCACTACTTTGAACTCTGTCTCAAGATTCAAACATCGCCCAGTCTGAGGCAGTGAATATACAAAGTACTGCATCTTTCTCTGCATCCACTGTCAGTACATCACTCTCCCCACTCAGCAGCAGGCTTGCATTATTCTTGTTTATTCTTTTACTGTTAACACAGCTAGCAACACAAACTCTTCTTGTTGCCCTTGATATCATGAGAGTTTCAAATCTAGCTCAGTTTTATCTTTACCAAGACTATCTTAGCGTGCCTGGGCAGTGCTTTGGTATTCCTTCCTTGTAGCCTGCCCTGTTCCCACCTCCTTTATATATTGTTTTTGAGGGGTTTTTGTTTTTTTGTTTTGGTTTGGGTTTGGTTTTTTTTTTCGCTGGAGCTTAGTCATGAGTTCCCTGTTGAGCCAACTGGTATTTTGGTACCTTTACTCATTTTTCTGGGTGGACTGCTATGGTGCAAAGCATTTTACATTACACATTAAAGATGGTTGAAATTGCAACCTAGATATTTTTTGGTGGAAGATCTTTCCCAAATATTATTACTGATGTGCTACATGGTATAAATTCCATGTTTCTACACATTTTATTATGAGGAACTCAGTGTTTTCCTGCAATAGAGGCCAAGTCGCCTGGGCTGTTAGGCATCTGCATGGTTTTCTTTGGCAGATTTTTTATACAAACATGTTTGAGTTTAGAAGAAAACAAACATTCTAATGCTTATTTTGCCAGGGATTACAGTCATCCAAACAGCTCAATGCTAAAGAAAATTATGATGGAGTTCTAAGTTTTAGAAGCAGTTAATCAATTGTCTTCTGATAGATAGATAAATGCAACTGCCATTGGTAACTAATCAGAGCATCTCTGGTACATATTATTCAACACTTCATTTCCATCATTAAAGATGTGCAGAAAACAGATCTTCTATGAGAGAAATATTTTTCACATTGTGTGGAATTCTTTCCGTGACTTGCAGTGGTAAGGTAACATTATTGAAACGCTCTCTCATCTCAACAGAAAAAGTTTGTTGCTAGCATTTCCTTATATAGGTCATGCAAAAGACAGCATTTTGTTCTCCATTTCTCTTCTGCCACTTATAATTCCACATTTTCTTTTAAAAAATGATAGATTTGTCCTATGCTCTTTCCTCCAGGTTACTGACTAGGGGAGATAGAAATCTGTTTTCGTCAAGGGTTAATGCCAGCCTTTTCCTTTAGGACAATGCCAACTACCCTTCCCCTCCTCTGCACCACAATCGATCTGGAGGTGTGCTAACTCCCTCCTAGCAGAGGCTCAGCACATCTGGCTGCCGGCACTGATGGCACTCAGCATCCTGCCGGAGCCGCCCCTGACACAGAGCATCAGGAATGAGCACCTTGTGTGGTACTGCAGTGCTGTCAGAACCTGGTTTTAAGCAGTGCCCCTTCAAATACCCATCATTTAGGGATATGATTCCATCTGAGGGTATAAGAAAAGATACCTGAATCATAATTCTACTGGTTTAAATCTCCCCAACTGGGTGGCCTAACAGCCTATTCAGGTCTGTAACCCATTCCATATTTTCTTTCAGTTCTTTATCTATAGACAAGGACTGTTAAACAAGCACAATCTGACAAATCATATTTAATGAATATTATTAACGATCAGTTCAACTGCTGTTTCAGGGTGTTGATAAGCTTCATCAAATATACTTCCACTGACTAAACTAACACTGACAAAATTTAAAATTTTTATTATTAAAATAATTTTTCTTCATACTGCGTGCATACTCAACACTTACAAATCTGCTTTTTTTCCTGCTAAATTTTATTTTAAATTATCCTAATATGATGTTCAAGAGTTTGTTGATAAAACCTGCTATACTGACAGCCGAAAAGGAGCTCTCTTTTCCCCTCTTCCTATGTGACAGAGAAAAATACCTTGATGTGGTACAACAGCAGTCCCTGGCATTGCATTAGCAATGCTGCTTGCCCCTACATCAATTAACTTGATGAGGCAGAAGAGAACACATCTAGCATATACAACATAGCATTCATTATATAAGGATTTCTTGTGTTGTAATTTTTTAAGTGTGTTTTTTATTTCAGCTCAGATGCAAAGCCATTCCTCCTTCTAAGGTAATCAATGAGAGATTCACACAGGGACCATTTAATTGCAATCATTTCTGCTTGTAACAGGTACAGTGTAGTGTTCAGGGTAGCTACCTGTATGTGCTTTATTTCTGCATGGGGTTAATCTAGTGTGCATAGCACTGGGCCATATAACTTAATTTAAAGGAGTGAGAATATACAAATCATTTCTCATTCTTGGACTGGACCAAAGAGTCCTTGTCAGATTGCCTATGACTAGACAATTGGAAGCGTTGACTTGTTTTTGTCAAGAATGGTTAAAGATACTTGGCCCTACAAGGCTTGAGTAAAGTCAGAATGTGGGCAAGAGCCAAAAGGATGCTTTTCTCGCCTTGTTGCTAATACTGTGCTTTGCAAAGAAATACAGTTATCTTCACACACAGATATTACAAAAAACCTTTCCCTTATGGCTAACATAACTTCCAAAATGATGTTTACATTGCAGTTATTTATGGTCTTTATCTAAAACAAAAGAAATGTAAACCCAATCTTCCCAAAAAATTGCTTCATTTCTAAGGTTTTTGAATATCTGAAGAGCTTTTATATATTTATTTGGATTTGAAATTATTGAAAATTATTGAAATTCAATAGTTACATATTTGATAAAGGTTTTACAAATATGTGCCTTTTTGAGACTTTCTTGAACAGATCACTTTTAATGATCAGTGATATTGTGTATTTAGATACACAATATATTATGATGTACATTTTGCAAGCAATTATGGCAGCAAAATAACATACAATCATTTTAAAACTGATGTATTTTCATAGTAACTTCAGCCTGAATCTATAGGGTCATGACAC
>VWZF01006833.1:431558-451833 GCA_013396755.1 Sclerurus mexicanus | reverse complement strand
TTTTTTTTTTTTTCCCCCTGGAACCCAAGATGATAATAGGAAATTTTAGAGATCAAGGCAGTGAGTTCAGCCATGAAACTACCCATGTCTATTGGCTGGGAAAAAGAAGGGTCTTATTTTAAAGTGTGAAAGCTAAATATAAACCCTTTTTGAGTACAGGATTGACGATTCCATTAAGCCTACCTAATCAGCCTTTCTGAAGGGCAGCAAAAGGGGTAAGCAGAACCTCTGACTAAACGGTACTGTGCATCACCTCAGATTGCTTTTTCCAAAGTCTGCAATAGTAAATTCAGCTTTCTTTTCAACATTCCAGGCAGTATAGAGGCCTTCATGCGTACCTGTGTTGGAGTTTGATAGTGGTTTACATTTTATGGGAATAAAATACCAGAACTGTGATGCTGAACCCCGATCAAAGATCAAAGTTAACAAAGTTAATATCTCTGAGATATTATCTGCAAAGGAAACTTTCTAAGAGGGATTAAAGAATTATAAAGAGAGTTCATTAATACCTGTCATGGACATACCATCTATATATTGCAGAAGACAAAAAAATTACTAATGAAAAAACAAACCAAATGAAAAACCTAAACCAAAAGGTTTTTGAGCCTGTGCCCTTCTCCTGTGCTACCAATACTTTGAGCAAACTGGCAGCTTTCTTATGCAACGGCAGTGTGCAAAGGGGAAGTTTACTAGGATTGAATCAAGTTAAAATCTGTTTTAGTTGTGCCAAGTGTATCAGCTTTCCATCAGTGGTGGTCAAATCAAATCTATTTTGAGAAATTTTAGAATCCCAGTGTTACAATCTTAGAGTCATTGAGAAGTTTGTGTCTAAGCAAGTGAAGGAAAAGCAAACAAAACCTGCTGGAGAAGTTTCTAGTTAGCTCTGTGCATAAAGCTCATTTCACCTTTAATATTACAGCAGCTTTCAGTGGGGAGAGGAAGGGGAAATGTGGATTCATAAGAATACACAAATTATATTTTTTTCTGTTAAAATAATCTTTCAACTCAAGTAAAGCATCTGGTATGGTCACATGCTGAACATGAATCAGATGAGCACACCTGGCAAGTAGCTCTTTACTCGGCTCTGTGGTTTGGTAGGTAGCAGACATCATACTGTCTATCTTTAGAAAGGTGCCCACAAATTTAAGCCTGCAATTTATTTTTTTTTTTCAAATTATGAGCTGTTTTCACCTTTCCTTCAGGGCAGGCATTACAATGCATGGCCAGATTTTTAAGAAAAGTTTACCAAATTAGTTCTTTGTGAGGATTTTGAATAGGGTTGTTTATTGGGCATGCAAATAATGGCCTGCATTCTGTGCCTAAATAAGAACTGACCCTTCCAGAAAATGTAGTCTGAGATACAATTTTAGAAAAGTCATTTGCTGAATAGTTCACTGATGTTTTTCTTATTGTATCATAGAGGATCTATCTTCTGCAATTGTAAAACTCTGCAATTATATAATGCATCCAGCCTTATCTTCAAACAATAGCATAGAAATAAGTGTATTATACATGTCTTTTTCATTACTGCTACTTATGCTTATTTCTTTTAAAATAAATATCATAGGTATGGTGAAACACAGAAGGGACAAATTACAAATTCAGTGCTATTCCACAATTTTTACTTCAGAGCAACTAGCAAAACCCAGCAGTGAGTATTCATTGGATTTGGTACCAGTGTTGATTTTTGGCTTTAATACAGTTTATAGAAAATACAGTAAATAACTTCAGATACATTTACTATGGTGGTTGCAATCACTCATAATTATTTAATTGGATGCCTAACACTGTTTGTCAAAGATATAGTCAATATTACATATGAAATTGACTTGGCTCTGCATTAAAATGAAAAAGTCAAACAAAAAGCTTGATTTACTACTTGAATTGGAACCCTGTTCAGACTTCAAGAGTGAGGATCCTCTGGAAAAGCTGTATATTACAGGCCACTCCAAAAGGAAAGAAAGCAAATCTAGGTGCTGTAGGAGATACATAAGCACATAAAGAAAGCATGTGCATAAATGACTGTACAAGACTGCACGAAATATTTTGGTCCTTGGCTGAACTGTGGGATAACAACAACAGAATCAATATTTTTAAAGCTCCACCATTCTAACTTTTCATGTCATGTTTCAATTGAATCATTTTTGCAAATGCTGGATTCCTCCCAGATTTTAAATAGCTGAATTCAAAAGCAGGAAGACTGGCTTGGACATTTTCACTCTACCTTAAAAAACTTAGATCTGAGGGCTGTTGGAAATTCAAATAATTAACATCCTCAAACTTAAACCTTCAGGGTTGATGTTGCCAATAAACAACAACTTCATTACAGTGATACTCCAAACACAGAGGGCTTATAACCTACTTAAAAATAGCACAAAGCAAGCAGAAAACATGCGAAAGAGCCACACAAACAAATCTTAAAAGGCGTGTATCCACCAGATGGGAAGAGAGCAGGGAACACAGACCATATAGCAGAATTAACACATTGATTACACGAATATTGTTGCAAATCTCATCACGGAGGTTGGAGCTGTTTTTGTCTTTTATCTAGGCTTACAAGAGTAGGAAGGTGAGCTAACATCCCTTTCCCTCACCTACTTTCAATGAAACAAGCACACACTAGGCAGAGCAAAGGAATGAAAGTTAAGACTCTGTCTTGGAAGTGGTTTAGACTGTTTTTCTTTGTCTTGAACCTTGATAAAAGCATGGCTATTTATAGAGCAGAAAAATATCTGATTAATGATTTTTTCTGGAGTGCAGTAAAGATATAATACGTATGTATAGATAAAGATATAATTTGTATGTGGACCATTTGACTGCTACATTTTCTTGGTGTGCCTTTGCTTCACTGTATTTAATCTATTTTCTAAAGCAATTAATTGGGGGGAAAAAGTGATAAAATAACTGGAGAGAAATTACCCAGGACTTTTTGATGCTACCTAATTAGATACTTCTGAAGGTCTGATCTGTGACATGTACAGAGTAGAAATACTGTAATTTGAGCCAGAACTCTTATTTATTTTGTTTTTTAGCTTACACTGCACTGGATTGCCAGGTCTGTACAGTTTTTTTTTGAATGCTCAGGCTTCTCTTTCTACATGAAAAGATCACATAACAATAACAAATGCTTCTACGAGAAGCCAGGGAGCTGTGCAAAAGGATCTCTGTGCACAAACTTCTTCTAGTCATAAGAAATAATCACTAAACAAGATCTGAGGATTTCTAGGGCCAAGAGTGAAAGGCAGGGTAGTGAGCAATGACTAAAAATTCAGTTCAATTCAGAAGACAGTCCTTGATCTTCTCTTTCCTGCTTTATGTTTTTAGCCACAAGCAGGCACCATTCATCACCTTTGGTACAGGAACAGGGATTCCAGGAGGGGCTAAAGCAAGGTGCGTTGGAGCACATGCTGGCAGCTGTTTTGGGAATCAGCTGTGAACTTCACAGCTGGTTTTTGTGAATCAGCCTGAACTACTCTGAGTGGTGCCCCTGGCTATGCAGCTGTGTGCACAGCACACAGGTGCTGATATGACTCAAATTCCCAGCACAGATTCATGCATGTATATGCGAACGTGAAGTTTTGAATGCAGCTGGCATAAATTTAATTCCTAAGCACTCACCTAACTCTTTAGAAAGTTAGACTTCCAGTGTGTGGCAATGGACAGAGAAACTAGCAGAAGCATGGGCCTAAGAAAACTCAGAGATTTCAGGAGTCTCAAACCCAGTGTTAAGCCTTGGGTCCTCTGAAACTAGAAGGTGGTCAGAGCCTCACACTGCTCCTAAAAGCAGAAGCAGTCTTGCTTCACTACTCCTGTCAGCACAATCTGAGAATAAATCCATGGAAAAACTTCCAGCCCTTCTCACCATACTCGTCTTAGGGGCATTTTGTTCAGAAAGGTCTTTTACTGAAAGACTGTTTTATTTCTTTAGCTGTATTTTCCTATCATCCCTTAGATTCATCAAGGTAATAAAGATGTCCATTTGATGTAAACTGAAGAGTGTCTCTTCCTTTGGATTGCTCCCAAGTGCAAACTCACCATCATAAACAAATTATTTCCAGATACTTGTTAAAAGAAGTTTTGACTATTGCCAGTTAGAGGTCTCATCTCTGCCTGTTTGTTAATAGTGGTACAATTTAATTTGCCATGTATTGTTTACAAATTTCATTCAAATACAGGTATTACCTCACTGAGGTACGTAATTCCATAGGGTGACTAAGGCATGTTCTGCAAAGAGAGCTCTGGGGAGGCCCATGCCCTGCAATGGAATTGCAGTAAAATCCACAGGAACTCAACTGTCTGCATATAAAGCAAAGACCTCCCTTCCACTGAACTGCCACAAAAGCATGGAGAGCAAAGTATGGCCCTCTGTGGAAACATCTCTGAAGACAGCCCAAAAGCTGAAAGAAAACACAGAAGCCAAAATGTAAGGTCAGGAAAAGGGAAGCATTATATCAGCACACAGAGAGGGCTGTGGTATCTATCAAGCCAAAAAGTTTGGCTTCAGACTGCCAAAGCAAGAATTGAATATGACTAAAATTTTAAAAACTTTGGGCGAAAGTGACCTAAGATCCATTTTTACTTAAAAATGTTTGATCTTCTGGGCAAGATAAAACGATCAAGCAAACAATGGAGAAAGGCAGACAAATGTATTATTAAAATATTCCTTCAATTTCGTTAATTTTTAATGAAAAATTGTGATTCCATTGCATAAGTCTCATTAGTATCAACAATTAATAAGGCTTTATGAAATGTGCAAAGAGGAGAATAAATAATAACTCAAACACTGATCCCAAACATCCTGTAATCAAAAAAAAAAATACAGGCAGAGAGTTTCTTTAACAAAATATTCTTTAAAAGTCTCAAGTTTCAGACTTATAACAGTTTTGAAATCTGAAAAGTTGTTGAAAGTAAGTTCTCTCTTAGACCTACATTATATTCTGAAAATTGTCCCATCTAAAGCAATTGAAGCATTTTTGTGGGTAGCAGAGGAAAACAGGTAAAAAAAGCTTTTGAACTTCTAAAATGTTTAAGACCAGATTCTCTGCAACTCAGTAATTATAACAGTTGATGTAGAATTAAAGGAGAGATAAAGTCTGGATTTTTTGCCTCTATTTTTTTTTTACCAATAATGTAGTATCTTCATGTGATTTTAAATATATTTTATAGGGAAAATTAAAAATACTTATAAAATAGGCCTCTGATGCACTTACTGTAAGATCCTGTATTATCCTTTGTATTACATAGAAAACAAGAAAAATAATGTGTGGTGTTCTCATTTAATACACACATTTATAAAGTGGGCAGACAAATAAAAAACCTACGATTTACCTACCCATCATTATTTTGTGGTTTCATTCAAAAAAAATATTAACTACTGTTGCATAATTTTAGAAAACTTACATGTCTGCGTTGCTTCATCAGAGACACCATTCTGGTTTTGTAATTCCTTAGTGTCTAGGACATATTTTTAAACATCTGTTTATTTAAGTGAAGGCACCTTAATATTTCTAAAGGTATTGTTAGTGCTGTGAACAGGAGACCATTTTCCAACTGTGTTTTCTAGTTCCTTCGCTCTGTTTAATGTTCTCTTCTTGCCATATGTTTAGTTGCCTTTCATTTTAATCCCAGCCAGAAACACCAAGATTTTCCTAATTGTAGAGCCATACAGGCTAACACAGGGCAAATGTTAAATACTTGATAGTTTCATGGAAAACTGGATTACAATTCCCATTGTAAAATTAGTTTTTAGTACTTAAAGCAGTATTTCTGCCACTGCCCCTTAACTCTATGCTCTCAAGAACAGTATAAATGAGTCTATCAGGGAAGAAGCATCTCAGGAAAAATCTCTGACTTTTTAATACATACTGAAGATATCAATTGGTCCTTCTACCAATGAGCAGTGGAAACGGAACATGTCAAGACCAACAGTTAAGTCATGATAAGCTGTGGTACTTGTTGCAAAGTTTTATACAGAAAGCAAAGGCTAAGCACATACTCCTATAGAGAAGCTTTACATCAGAACTTACAAGAACAGTCATTTTTTTTGAAAATATCAAATAACCAGTGTTTGCATATACCCTTCTTACTACAAAATTTCAGGCACAATTTTTCACTAACAACTGAAAAAAAAAATAAATTGTAGTTCCAAAGATAAATTTCCTTAGGATAACTTATCCATTATGCCTGAAATTATTTCATTGAATAAAAATATTTCATGTCATACTTGGGCAAACAAGCAGGTGGTGGAAGTTGAGCATACAGCAGATTAAGAACAAGGTCTGTATGAAGGATTCAGATACTTTAGGGATAAGGGTGAAATCTAACTAGTTACCTATATACATGTTAATTGCTTTTCCAGTCTTCCACTCATGTAAAATGAGTAGGTGGAAAATTCAAGAATCTCTATCCTTCGTATCCTTACGCAAAGAGTTGGTGGATGGTAATACAAGCTTACCTATTTATGTCCAGTGTTACATGTTGTACCAATTTCAAAGATGGCAGGACTTTTACTGCAGTGCCCCAGATCACCAGAATTCTTGCAACAGCCACTTCAGTGCACATTTTTTCTTAAAAACTCTACAGACCAGAGAGAGTGCTAGAAGTGCAAACCCAGAATGTGACCTGATACATTTATCCTCATCTCTGAGTACTTCCCAAAATAGGGACATACCTATCAGATGTGTAAAAGAACAACTACTGTGTGCTCATTAACAGTTTGTAAGAGAATTTTTAAATATGGAGTAGGAGGAGAAATGACAGCTGACCAGGAAATAGGGTTATTATATGTTCTTTTTTAAAAGCATCATTTTGAACCACTTCCACAAAACCACTGCTCAAGGTTAATGAAGCAAACACAAGCTTAACATTTTATCCTAAAGAATGAACATCAAATGCAGTATTATCTCTGATGCTGCATTGCGGTATCACTTCTGGGTTTCTGTCCAAGTCTTGGTGTGGGACTTGAACTCGTGGATTCCCGGCCAGCTTAGAAACCCACTGTGAGCTCAGCCATAAAGGTTCTCTACTTTGAATTGTGCAGCAAAATACGTACTGTCGTAGCACAAGTAGTAGGAATGTGATACCAATAACTGCAATTTTATAGAAATAGTCATAAAATATAAAAGTAATCAAGGGCCTAAATAGCACATAAAGACAATTTAAAGACTAAGATATACTGCATTAAGTATTTTTATTTCTCTTAAAAATAGTTCTTGTATTGCGGCAACAAGATAAATAGAGACTAAATTACAATGCACCAGATTCTCATTTATGCTGTTTTTACATCACTTGCAGAAAGAGGACTAGACCCATTAAGCTTGAGAGATACTAATCATCTTATTGAAATTGCATTACTAATATTTAATTTAATGCTCCTTTTAAAATGTAGCAGCCCTCCTTCAAGAGCTGAATATTCATGTGGATGGCTTAACTAATGTGTTATCTGAGGACTTCAGTTGTAGCATGTGGCTAATAACACTCCATTTGTAGTAAAGGTGACTGGTTTGGATTCTACATAGACTTTTATGACTGCTAACAGCTACTTAAGTCTAGAGGTGTAATTTGGCTCTACATCCCAGCATCCAAATGAAAATAAGAGAGAGAACTGCAGAATGCAAAGTTGACTAAGGCTACAGATAGTATAGTGGATTATTTCACTGTGATGTTAGAACATAAAGGTCCCAGAATATCTGTTGAAGGAGAAGCACAAACTAGCGCTCCTCATCCTCACTTGTTTTTGAAAGCTGCCACAGAAGCAGAAGCCACAGATAAAAGCTCCCTGATACGCACAGCTTTAGTCAGAGAGAAACACCCAGTACCTCTGGATACCTGTGGAGTGTTTGCCACTCAGGTGGTTATGTGATAACATGAAACTGCACACCACGGATTTGCCTCAAGAAAATGTACTAACGTTTTAAAATTCACATCCACTCTCTTTGATTGAAAATTTGCCCAAATCAATCCAAAGTCAAAAATGGCTTCTGGTTTTGTGTCACTTACTGTTTATTTTTGTTTTAAATAATAAATTTCACATATTTAATTTGAAAGCTCCTTGCCTTGTTCCTTTGAAACATATTTGGCATAAGTGATATATATATAATCACTGTTTGTAATTATACATATATATATATATATATTATAATACCAAAACAAACAGCTCAATAGTATTTCTGCTTTTGAGGGTCTGCATGCAACAAAAGTGAATGCAGTAGCCCTTTCCTCCAATGTATTTGGCAAAAAAAAAAAATTACAAAACCATTTTTAATGCTGTCATAATTGACAAGGAACCCGTAGGACAACACAGCTGGTCTGATTCTGTATAAGCATCTTGTATTATGCATGTAGAAAGTGCTGGCCAAAAAGGGGAGGTGGAAGGAGTTTGCACAGCTGGACACCAGGTTTCTGGCAGCTCTGGGAGTCAGAGCAGTCTCTGATACAGCCCTGATAGAACAGAAAGCAGTGCATGAAAAGTCTGTAGATATAACACATTTATACACATGCACAAAAACACATAGTTCAACTCGTGACTTAAGTGTCTTTGTTTTCTTTCTAATCCTTACTAATACTTTTGAACTAGGTCTTTAGATATGAGGATTATAAATGCAAAGTGTTCAGGATGTTATGCCAGCAGGCAGCCAGGAAGATCAGAGGAATAGCAAACAGCAAATCTACATCCATGGAGAAGTTTGGTTCCTTACTCATCCTTACTTAACTACAACTGTGATTAAAATTACTTGTCTTTAACAAATCTATTCACAGTTCTTCTTTTAAATTTCCTGGAAAAACTGTTTCGTAACAGACTTTGTTAGGTGAGGAAACACACGCAACTGAGGGCCAATTAAAGGATTAGTCTCGTACAACACAGATTCAAGTCACTTATGCCTTTTACTGTGACAGGATAAACTGAGAATAAAACTTTTAATGCCTTTCAAGCTGTTAGGCAAGAGCTAAAAAGCAGTTTCCAGCAGTTCCAGTCAAAGTCTGCAAAGTTCTGATTATTGCAAATGATAGATTGTATTTTAAAATATTCTTCTGCAATCTAACCCCAAATGTTAAGATATCCAAATGTAGGCCTTTTTCAGTGAGCATTTCTCTGACTTTAATGTACCTTTGCAGCAACTCCATTAAAATTATTCCAGATGTGTGCACCAGTTTAACTGGAATAGAACTTGGGCTAAAACCTGCATACATGTACATATTAAATTAACTTGGATTAGTAATTAAAAGTCAGAAAGACAGGCCAGGAGAGGGCTTTCCACAACTGGGACTGGCACATTTCTTCCTTGCTTTTAACTTTGGGATTAGAAAAAGACAGGAAATGCTTAGCTTTGGATGTGCCCTATTTGTTTTTGCTTATTAGAGAAGTGAAGATCAAAATGTAGCTGACCCTCTCACAGTATCCAAGCTCCTTTACTTTGCTGATGTTGCCAGTTAATTTTGAACGAGATTAGTTATTACTTGTATCTTTGTGTTAGTTGCAGCATAGTGCACTGCTGAAATACTTTTCCCATATTCTGATTTTTAAAAGAATTTGGTTTACTTTGCAGTGAAGGATTGGGGGGGGGGCAATGAAAATAAAGTGCTATAGTAATCTTTTAGCATCTAAAAACGTGATAGAAAAGAAACATGTTGATGGAGCTATTCCAATATTAAAGATAACTTCAATTCAAAGAAATTGTGGCCAAAAAAAAGCCTTGACACACCTTCCTTTTTAATGATATAGGTTCCTAGTTATATCATCTGTAATAATTTCTTGTACTATTGTAAAAAACATTGGTGTACACTTTCCCTTATGTTGCTCAGTTACAGAAAAATGTCTTATTTTTTTTTCTTTTAACTGCAGCATAATTGTGTTGCCTAATGAATAAATTATATAACACATTTAATCCTGATTGATATTGCAGTAAAGCTCAAATTATTCCTGCTACTAATTAATGAGCACTTCTATATCTGCAAAAGATGATTTAACTAATCCAATGTATAGATTTTCTTGAGGCTAATTGTTAAGTTTAATGAACCAGATATCTCTCACTGAAGCAAGTGTCATGTGCCCTTACACCAAGCAGCTACAAGGATTGTAAATCCCCTTGCACAATAGCAGTAGTTATGGATCAGAGCCTGTTCTGAGCTGTCTTCTGCTTGTGCAGTGTCCTTGGCTTTAATGGGGATGTGCAGAACACAGTTTTCTACTGTTTTGACTTCAGATTTGATTTTTTTTCCCTAATTTGTTTTCTTTTCAACTTTAAATCACTTTAAGTACCAAAACTTAAATAAATACAATGAGGAACTAAGATATGAAACAGAGCCTATCTGAAAAAATACCCAGATAGGAAGGCCCTCCCTATAGGAGGGTGTGTTACAGAGAATGCACGGATTACTGGTGAGCAAGCACAAATCACAATAAAAGCCTTTTTGATGCACAGTGTCTGTAGCACTTTCACATTTAAAGCCATTGACAAATTTAGCAGGAAAGAGATCCATTAGCAAACCAAATTTCAGCAAAACAATTGAGCACAACTGAAGTCCCAGACCAACCTGCTGTAAGTTGCTGTTACTGCTGCACAGAATGGAGGAAGTTAAAGACAGCATAGTGAATTATAAAGACATGGTGAAGTGGGGTGCAGGCACTCAGCCATGAACAGCAGGGCAAACACAAGATAAAAGAGCAGTTATTTGCTTAGTCACTTTTTGCCTCTCCTTGCTTACTGGACTGCCAGATCATCCCCATCCAGAAGTTACTTATGACATTGAGTTTTTTTCTGGAACTTAGTCAAAATATCAGACAACTGGAAAGGAAAAAAATAAAACAACCCCCCCCCCCCTCTCCCCCAAACAACCCAACAAACCAACAAGCTGTTTGGAGGGTTCCCTGTCATCTCATAAGGATATTGCCACATAACTTCTCATCTGTGTCACCATCATTAGCAACAGCATTAATAGGAAGAGAATGTAATGAATGTTTTTTTCTTAAGTCTTTGGCTAAAATCTGTGTTGACATCTATGGATTTTTTCCTCTTGGCATCAACAGATTTATGATTTCAGAGCATTTATATTTTTTTAAACTATAATTTCCTGTTGGATATTTTTTTCATTTGTTAGTTTCAGTGTATCTAACTTTTTTATAAAGCATTTCCAGGTACATTTAAAAGACATTTCTGTAACTATAAAATGTACCATTGCCTCAAATCTTGCCATTCACTGCAGTATGAAACTTCCTATCAAAACCCGTCCCTCTAGAATTTTTTAAAATATTATTATTTTTATTAGTTGCCATGAACCCACTTGAAGTGGACTGAATAAAGCAGGTGAATCTTCCCTGTTAGAATGATTGGAAAGTTTCTTCCTGGCAGTCTTCACTAATCCATTTGGAAGGGACTGAAAATATTTGAGTTGGGTAATAAGGAGAATATTCTTTAAAAAAAAAGAAAAATCAAAAATTATTCAGCTAACTCTCAAGTAGTATTTACTGAGTTAGGCCAGAAAATTTATTTATTCAGCCAATTTAAACATGAGAAGTATTTTTAACTGTTTTCCTCATTTGCACACTTAGATATATCAGCTCATTTTCATTCTCTTTTTGAGGTTTAGACTCTAAAACATAGTTCTCACATACCTTAACCTTGGCCATGTCTCTGATTTTCATATTTTCTATTCCACATTATGCAACATCAAGCACAGCAGACACAAAATACTCTCTCACAGCCAGAGGATTACTGCTTCCGTGCCACATAAAAAATTATATAAAAAGAAAGCAGATTACTACCTAATTGTATGTTTCATAATATGGCAAGGTTGCCAGTATTTTTGTGCCTGGGTATTTAAGAGGTAGCTGAATGATTCTTATAAGCCATTTCTGTCTATGGCAAGGAACATGATTTCTGTACTACAGGAATGCTTTGCTCAAGCTTTGCTTAAGTGTAGGGTTGGGCATAGCCAAGCACAAGGATCAGCTGAGAAGAAATTAGAAGTAAAGCACATCTGTATTTTCATGACATTTTGGGAGGTTGGCTCATAAAAGCAAAGAACGAAGCAAGAAGTGTAGGACTGTGGCACACTAGTGCGTTATTTGGTTCATCAGCCCTTTATGCTATGGTGAAGTTACATACACAGAACTTGAAGGAAAAGTCTGAGAGCTTTTAGCACATTTGAACTCATGTGGAAAGGGCCTCAGGACAAACTCTTTGTAAAACCATCCAGAAGCATAAAGAGTAGTAATTGTAGCACATCTGCTAAACTTTGTTTGATACCCGTCTTTCAAGAGTCTCTCTAATTTTTGTATATTACCTTGGCTTACCTCTTAACTAAATGGGAAAATATAGCCAAAGTATTCTTACTCTCCAAAAGTCTTCTCCTTTACCCAAGTGTTAATGATAATCCCTGATTATCCAGCAGTAGCTTTGCATACGTAAAACTTGTTTTTCTAGCAATGTGAAGTCAAGAACTTTTCTTAAATTTATCTGCTTTCAAAAATTGATTCTCTCTTTTTTCCTCTGTCTTCTCTTGACTGTAGACCTTTAACAAATGATTGAAAAATGGGTAAAGAATTAAACAACTGGCATAATAGCCTGTGGTCTTTGCTAGAGTCACTGAGAACATTTTTAATGAACAGGCATGACAATTTTCTTTTTTGACACCCACATCAATAATAATAAGCTCAAGACAGAGACCTTGGGAGGTAAGCCACAAATTTGTGGCAATCTAAACACAAAGAAACTCAAAAATTCAAAATCTAACTTTATATCCCAGGCTTTTATTTAGTGGACAGGATGTTAACCAAATGCATTTTCTTGCTAACAGGTGATGAATTTTGATAATCGCATACTGCATCTGCAGAGTTTTCCCTCTCATCTCTACTCTTCCATGAGATAGTTTGCCCTTCCCATAATATATAGTTTAATACTGGTTAATTCAGCCCCTGTACCACCTTCATCCTGAGTAACGGCAGCCTTGCCTCAGTCCAACTTCCCAAAAACTTGGCACATCATATAGTAAACTGAGGTACCACATTGTTAATGAAAGAGGTGAGCACTGCCAGCAACAATGGTTTCTAGGACTTATTAGAACCCTCTAGGGCCAGCAGTCTGGATCCTTCAGAGAGTTTAGACTATTTCCATTCAATTCAGAGGGCTGTTCTGACCTGCTTTCTGTACTATTAACAGATTTTTAATGCAACCTGGCAATGTCACTTTTCTCTAGCAAAATACACATTTCCCATGTCCTCTGTTACATTCAAATAACCATATTGCAGTGGGTGAATTGCTTGTAAATAGCAACTTGAGGGTGGGTGTGAGAAGATTGGTCCCAGGCTGTTGTGCCATACTGTTTCCTTGCAAACAGCTTTTCAGTATCTATGTGTAGCAAACTTCACCTTTCAGATCCCAACTACTTTACAGCAAGTGGCTTTCCATAAATGAAGGGGCAGAAGAGTTAGTCCTGTGGCACACTGCTTGTCATGGCTCTCCTGTCAAAGGTGCAGACATTGTACTTTGAAACTGTGTTGCTCTTCCTGCAGCTACTCCTGTATGTTTGCTGCTCCCATATTACTTTTCCTTTTTGTCTATCACCCATTTACTTTTAGCAGGATCATAGGTATTCCCTGCATGGCCTCAGTATTATGTTGCCTCATTTGCAAAACTAAAATTCTTGACTGATCATATGAATGGTTAAACTACCTAGCAAGGGTCTTTTGGGAGACCTTTAGGAAAGGTTTTATACTTAGCCCCAACTTCAGCATTAGTCCATGTTATTTTTAGTCACAGAGATTGTTTTTTCTTTCCCTCACTCATCTATTCTTTCCGGAACCTGCAGTAACAGTGTCAGCCATTTCACTGTTTTAGCTCAATTTTCAGTACATTTGTTTTGAGCCAAGTGGAAATCAGGAGAGTAGGAGGAATATTGTTTAAAACATGTAAGATATGATCTCTTCAATGGGCCACTAGTTTATTTTACAAATACTGCAGTGAAATATACTTCCATGTATAAAAACAAATTTAATTCAGAGAATTGCTGCAGCACTTATAAATGTTTAATGAAACTCTAGAAAGCTCTTTCTTCTTTTATGTATTTGAGTTTATACGTGAAAAAGTACAAAACGAGAGAGTTCTTTCAGTGATTTTGTCACACTGTGCAACTACGATCAGGTATAAAAACTAGCAAATTTTCAAGAAAAAACCCAAACACATCTGTTTCTGGTATATGTCAGGGGGAGAAAAAGAGTGCTACAATATTGTTTTGAAGTATTCTCTTCTCTGCAACTTCAGTGCCTTAAAATATAGTCACACAAAAGATAAGATCAGACTTGGTAACTCCCCCAGATTTTTTTCATGCATTTCCTTATTTACCCTGGGAACAGCTTTTCAGACAGAGGTTGCTCTGCAGGCAGAATCGGAAAAAAAAAAAAAAGTGTTTTGATGGATTATCAAAGGGTGATATATTTGGGCATTCTTATCTGAAGTCTTCACTTTGAAGAAAGGCAATGTAAACAGGTGATTTTCCCACATTGTTTCAAACACAGGCAATGCTAATTAAAATAGGTCAAAATACATACACTACCCACATCTACATACACTAGAACTTTGTTTTTCAAGCAAACATCTTCATCCCCTACTGTCCTTTTTGAAGGATTGCTAGGGCCACCAACTGATTTACAGCCAGTTGAGTAAAACAAACCGTTCTGTCTATGCTAAGTGTTATTTAAGATATTGTCCATTGTGGGTGGAGACAACACCTGAATCTTCTGGGAATTGTACTGTAAATTATGTATGTATGAAATTGGTTGGGTCCCCAGTTCACTCTATCAAGTCCCAAAACAATTAGTGATGGTGGCATCCATACATTTAAAGTCAAAACTGGGCAGAAATTTGAGAAATTGCCAGTGCAAGTTTTCTTTGCTATCTATGGTGATGCACGAGCTGATTTTTCCATCCAGGCATTAATTAGCATTACCTTAGCACATAAAGTAAGGAGATAAAGGCAAGAGAAATAACAAAGTCCTGATGTTCCTTCAGGATAAGAAATTCAACCTTTTAACCAATAAAATATGTATAAAACAGTCTTTGAACATTGCAACCTTTCCCTTGTGATATGATCACAGTGGCATCTCATCTGTTGCCACTTTTTCCAGTCATCAAACCATTCAGAAAATTAGTCAGAACTAACCTTGCTTAGCAGTGGGGATGCCAGGTGGATTTCTAGAAGGTCACAGAACCCAGCACTGTCCCCTCCTCATCCTACACTAGAACTGCAAAGCTCAAAACATCTTTAGAACAAAGGCAAAACCCAACACACTATTTGAGGCATGTGCGCATGGGCTGCAGCACGCCAGGGAAATTGTATGCTTTATATGTCCTCATTATCTATTTTTGGATATTTGTATGATTACTGCAAAGACCTCACTGTTTTTCCTTGTTAAATAGTTGTTTATGCAACCTTCCCCCTGCAGGCAACTGTGTTCATGGGATCCTTACTTTATAAGGAATTTCAGTCCCATATGTTGCTCCTGGCGCTTTTTGCTGCTCTACTGGCACCTCTGCTGCTTGCCCTTTCACTGAAGTGACAATTAAATCATAGAAAAACAAATCTTAAGCTCTAACAGAAATCTCTCCAAGCCTGAGGCTAATGCAACCAAGACCCCTTGTAGATTATATTTAAGTTATAGACTGCATCTGGCCACATGACAGTAATGACATAAATCCATAAATTCCATAAGAATTTCAAGACTGACTGCGGCTCAAGGAAAGCAAGTTTCGCTTGATGTACTGATTTGCTTTGATGTTAACAGAAGTGCAAAACATTCAAGATTAATTAGAGCTCAAAGTATAAAAGCAACAAAGGGAATTCCCTTCCCTTCTGTTCTTTCCCAATGGAGAGAGGGAATTCCCTTCCCCTTCTGTCTTCTCTCTGAGCAGGGAGGGAATCCCTTTGCTATGCTTACTCATTATGACGCTTCTTTTCTCTGCCTTAGAGCAATGGGAAGTTTGGGGGTTTTTATCATGTTTCTCCTTTTCCCGTAAGAGGGTTGAAGACTCCCTGTGACTCCCCATTCTTCCCATCATTTCTCTCCCAGAAGTGAAGAGCTTTGCCTGCCATTTTCTGCAGACACTCACTGTACCAGTTTTCTGCTTTAATGTTTCAGTATGGGAAATACTTTTATGTGGGTTTGGGTTTTTCTCCTTTTTTTTTTTCTTTTTTAACCTCTCCGAATACAACATTTTATACTTACAAAAATATGAAACCAGACAACCACCTGAAATTTGGTTACGGGCAGCTGTGATCTAAATATAACCGTATCCACTTTAGGATGGCCAGTTAATAATAAACACAGGGAATGGGGTTTAAAAACAAAGCAGAACACCAGAATCCTTATTTCATCAAAGGGGGTTCTCTCCACACACTACAGCTACACAACTACACAGCTTTTAGTGCAAGAATTTAGCTTTTTGCACTAGAACTGACTCAGATAATCTGTACCTCCATCTCCCTACCCCCCTGCAAAAATTACAAAGTACCATGAACTAACAAATTACTTCAAGTTCACTTCGATGTAGAGGTTGATGGCCCAAAGAAATCACCACCAAGGTACAGATTAAGTTCCATTTCAGCTGTACACCACTGAAGCAAGCTTTGTGTTTCCCTTCACAGGGGAATGAGTTTCATCTCTGTGATTAAAACTAAAGAATAATGGATGATGATGTGAACTTAGTTCATTTACTACAGTACTTGTTGTTGGGTTTTAATAATTTAGAATATTGCAGATCATAGAAGTAGCTGTTCTGTGATACCTTTGCTAAAAAGTAATGAAGTAATATTAATGTGAAACCTAATTGTAATCTATATCCTGGCTGATCTCTCTTTGTTAGCATACGGCAGTAGATTCTCCCTGAGAATTATCTGCATTTTCTGCTGAAAAATGAAGTGAGCTGCTAAAGAATCGGTGAACTTCTAATGCAGAATGAATTTTTTTTTCTGGTTTTAAAGGAAATGCTCTTTTTTTTTTTTTCCTAACTGGCTTTCAACATCAAGGACAGAGTCAACAGATTTTAAAGGCCAATTTCTAAAAAATGAAGCCTATTATAGTAATAATAAAAATAAAAGGAGTAATAAAGGAAAATAATTTAAATCCCATAGAATATCAGTTCAGAAAATAGAGCCTTTTCTCTTCAGACCTCTCTTCTGATTGACTGTTCACTGTTTTTTTCTTTAGCCATGGCTGTGATACTACTAAAATATAATTAAAATTTCACTCTAAATGTTTCTAGGAAAAAGATTTTCTCTTAGGAGCAAATTCTTATTTAAATAAAATTACAAGCCTTTTGATTTCATCCACTTTCCTCCTGGATTAGTAGACTAGGTTTTCTGATCTACTAAAGGAAGCACTACTAGTGTCACAAAACCCCTGCTATACAGTCCTTATACTTTAAGAATTCTTAACAATCAAAAATTGGTGACAATGTCATCTTCAAATACATTGACATCAGCTACTAATTCATTGTATATCTTTAGAAAATCACTGTGGGAGGTACATAACAGATATGTTGATAAACCAAGTAGAGTGACTATAATCACACTATTGTGAACATTTTTATTTTAAAAACATATCATATTTTACTTTCATTTTGTGAGGGTAAATAGATACAAATCTTGCACTGCTGAAACCCAACATGCTCTATTGCATACAAAAGATTGGTCACTCAGCCAGGTTCGGGGAAAGAAGTAATCTCAAAGTGACAGGAATCATCATCAAAGAAGGGAGGGCAAAACAGAAGCCAGATACAGCCGAATGGTAACTTTTCCTCTGGCAGCTTCCTAGTTTTGACTTTCACAGTCTCAATTCCTCCTCTTGAGACAGAGTTCAGTGTGAGACTCTCGATACATTTTAAGCATGTACCTTAGCCAGTCTCAGCTGGCTGGAATTTAAGGCTCAAATGATCTCATTTGTGAGTAGACTCTCTGAGTCAATTTGTTACTCATAAAAGTTGGGATTTTCAAGTGAAAGCTTGGCTGAATTCTCATCTTTCACTGTGCTGTTGCCTTGACATTTGTGAGATGTCAAGCATTTTTATTGCTGGGACAGTACCACTTCAGCAGAGTGGTACACTATCCTCCTCTACCATAAATAATTGTAATGAAATTATAATAGAGAACATTTAATGCCATTTTATCTTGGCTTAGTACTTTTGTTTTTGAAAACTATAAGAATCACAGAAGTTACTAGTTGGGCTTTTCATTTACTGTTAAGTTGCCATGGATTTGAAAGGCTTTTATTTAAAGACTCTTTCATAATCTGTATTTCTTTTGGTGTCACGTCCTCAGTTTCCCACTGCTCTCTCCAGCTCTTAAAACTGAGCAAAATCAACAAACATTCTTTTTTTTTTTTTGGTGCTTCATACCGTGAAGAAAAGGTGAAAATATGTGAAGGTCACATGGATGTTATGTCTCTAGGGAAACTCTGGTTAAAGTTGTGCAAATATTGTACATGCAAATATGGTGCATGCAAATAGTCCACAAATTTTCAGGCTGGTTATTCAGCAAAATGAGTATGATTGTCAGCCCTCCAGGGGCTGCTGCACTAACCCTAATGCTTTCATTTATTTATAACAACTGCTACATGAAAAAGACAGTGTTGGCTGAGAACTAGTTTGCTATGATTCTTTTTGCTCCTCCTAATCTGTGTTTATCTATTCCCATTTTCTTAAAAGCATGTTCTGGCAACTGATGCAGGTTCACATGTTATGAAAGAACACTCAATTCTGTGATTACCATCCTCAACTCTGTCTTGGGGAACAGCTCTCTGAGGCCTATACCAATGTAAATTAGATGAATATTCATCTCTTAAGAACAAATATTAGTGGTTCTTTTTTCTTACTATTCGTCTGTACTTAAATGATGTGAATAATACGGTAAAAAGGCCTGAATTAAAGACACAGTGTCTTCAAAGATGTTTACAGAGGGACAACATTTCATATTATATTCTGCTGTTAAGCTGCAATACTGCCCGAGAAGTGAACGGTCCTCAAGGGTAAGTTCTAGTTACATTCTTCTGCCTTGAAAATCACATGAGCCACTAACCCGAACCTTCTGGTACACAAACAGACGAACCCAGAGAGAGAGAGGTTGCGGTCTGTAACTTCCAGCAGGACGTGTCGCCCCTCCGGACCGACCTGCCGCTGCTGCCGCGCAGGAGGCGGCTGCTCCGCTGTGTGTATGTACAAACACAAGCCCCTGTTGCCGTGACAACCGGCAGCCTCGACCAAGGCACAGCTCGGCACGGCACGGCATCCTCCCCCGTCCCCTCTTGGACGGCACGCCTGGAGGGCTGTGCCGGCACAGCCGGCCGCGGGCAGCGGCGGGGGACGCGCTGCGGGTCTGTCGGATGATGGATGTGAGCAGCTCTGCCGGCTTGTAGCGGGCCCAGCTCTGCGAGGACCGTCCGCAAATACCTGGCGATAGGACTTGCTTAACTGTGTATATTGCACGTGTACGTCAGTAAGGTATATAGCAATTTATCTGGGGAAACGGAATTTAAAGAATTTAGGTAGCGTTTGAAAAGGAAGATGGACTGCAGACAACAGCATGTTGTGAATTTTAATGCCCTCTTTTTAAAATTCAGCATCTGCAAATCAGGTTCTGTCCCCAAGCTTGTTTCTTTCGTCAGTGAATGGAGAGACATTACCAAGACAGCATTCCTGGATCCACAATAGCCAGTATTTGTGTCAGCTTTTTCTGGCAAGAAGCCAGAAAAAAAAATACATTTAACTTTATTGTGGGGTGTTTTGTTTTTTTTAAATCCTTGATAAATATATAGGACCTAAAAACAGACCCAATTAAAAAAATAATCATTAAAGTTATTATAGTCGCATTATTCAGATTGTTATTATAATTATTATTAGGTATTTCATACATAAACTGTATGTTTGCATGAATCATGCTAAAAAATGAAACAATGTGCCACATTTTTATGAACTTGGAAAACAATTCTTTAAGCAAGGTGATCAAGAGACATTTCATGAGCTCAGCTGGATTCTCACAGCTAAGTGGAAATCCCACATTATACTTTTAATTCATTGTGAACAGATAATCTTTTCATGTCTCTGACAAGGAGTATTTTAATTCATTGTCTCCTTTCAATTGATGGCTTCTATCAGTGACAAACTCATGTAAAAATATTAAGAATCTGAGTTCACCATATGTTGCTTCATTGTAGTAGTGTTAACACATGGGAGTAATTGTACCTTTTACTGAGCCATCTTTTTCCACAACATAGAGACAGAAACACTGC